>JBBPDH010000130.1:22077554-22091414 GCA_037974565.1 Clupeocharax schoutedeni
TTTTTTCACATACAAAACAAGTTCAGAAGATTTAAGGCCTCCTAAACCTTGTAACTCCAAGACAATAAAGTAAAGAAGTAATATTATAGGAGAAGGAAAAACCTGCTTAACTTTCAGTGTACTTTAATGGAACAAGATTTTATACTGAACTCTGATTCTGACAGCTCCATCTCCAAAATCTGATTCTGACAGCTCCAAGTTTTGTACATTGGCACCCTTTATTTAATATGAGTGAAAAAATGGGCTCATGGAAATGTACAAAATATTTATGAGAATTAATAAAAACGTATTAATTTATATGTATTAAAAATGTTTTCAAAGAATGTATGTACTGTAATTACTGGTACCCCTCCTGTAATATTTTTGCAGACCTTTTCACCATTAGAATAGTGATTTTTCATAGTTTTGTAGGACTCTATAACACAGAAGAAGTGGTTTTGGACCATTCCTCAATGCAGAATCTCTCCACATCCTTGGTTTTCTCTCATGCACACTATTCCTGAGATTTTTGGAAATTTAGGCCAGAGGACTGGAATGGCCATGACAAAAGCTCGACCCACTGTTCATTCAACCATGATGAGTGGATTTTGATGTGTGCCTTGGATCGTTTGTCCTGCCTGAAGATCCAAACACAACTAAGTTTCAGCTTCTTCAGGCAGCCAGGCCTGATTTGAGACCTATACATATGGCGTGATTTGAGAACGCCATATGTATGAAAACATTGTAAGGGCCTTTGGAGAAGAGACCTTGCCACAGAGTCACAGATCCTCCACCATATTTAGCACATGGAACTTGTGCTTTTTTCTCTAGCGATCTTTATTCCTATGCCAACCTTAAGCATTTGAAGTCAAAAAGCTTTTTAAACTTATCTGACCACAGCATCCAGTTAAAGTTTCTAAACGTGTCGTTTTTTCATTTTTTCCTTGTGTACCCTTCCATTCTGGATTATGATAGATTTGCATTTCTTAAACATCTAAATAATTGTCCTGACTGTTGATGTGGGCATTTTAAATTGAGCAGCAATTTATGATAAAAAGCTCATGAGTCTTTCCCATAGTGATGGTAAGAGGACTGGACCATAAGTCACCTTGTTTTCATACCCCAGTAAAACATAAATTATTTGCTTATAGTGCCTAAACCCAGCTTAAAATATATGTGGATCATACTTCTTCATTACGATAATGATGTGCCAATAATAGTAACATGTTCTGAATAATTTTCTTTAATGCTTGTTTTTTTTTTTCCTCAACGATGATAACTGATAAACTGATTTTTAATGAGCCTTTTCAATCATCTTTAATGAGGTTGTCAATCATTTCAGGGGCCTTGGGTGCGTAAACGAAGTACCAATGCTACCATATTTTTAAGCTTATGAATACATTTTTGTTCATATAAGAATACATTAGATGTCTTTGGATATATGCCTCTGCAGTGCATTAAAGGACAAAAAAGTGACTGAATACTCTTCTTCTGCTTGAATATACAGTTCAGTTTATGCATTCTCACTCAGCACATACATAGCATTCGAATCCACTTAGTAACACTAGTGCATTTTCTCTCTCTTTGATTTACTGTATGGTTTAATGGCAGACTTGTGTACAAGGCACCCCACAAACAGATCTCTTTTCAGTGCTGTTCATCCTCCCTTTAATGAGTCTACTCTCTCTCTCCGTTCACAGAATGTTATTGAACTGTCTGACACCTACGATGGTCAAGGCAAGTCATTTTGATGGTTTTGTAAAGATGGGACATGTTGGCTCTGCACCAGAACACAACTCATTTGTTCATTCTGAAATTTTGAATACCCCTTTTTTTAATATTATATATGATTAATGTGAATATGCAGCCACTTAATTTGACACTGGATTAATAACTGTGCATCTGGACAAATTGTAAGCTATATCACAGTTTTTCTGCTGCATTGATTTTTATAAATTTGGATTCAACATGAAAGGTTATCTGAAGTATTTCTACTGTGTGGGCTTAATATGGCAATAGAAGACACATATACTTGAAGTTTATTAACATGATAAACCAATACAGATACAGATACAGCAATGCTTCAAGTAAATATGTGTAAATGCAAGTAAAGGCATCTCAGCCTAAATAATCAGTATTGTACTGTTACAACTAAGATTGCTCAAAATCAGAGCCATTATTAAAATATGTTGATTGAAATGCAAAACACATGACAGGCATTTAAGCCTTCTCTGCATTCAGCAGAGATAAATAACTCAAACAGCATCTTTAGGATCACTGTCTACACACTAGATACCGGCCAGCCTTGAATGTGTCCAGCGCTTGGCACCCTAATAACCAGCTACTGTTTCTCTTAATGATCATTGCCCTTATTTTGCTGATATAAAGTAATTAAGTGGAATTTGACTTAAATGACATAACACTCTCATTCAGGTCATCCTCCTGACCCACCCACATGTCAGCTGATGGACACCCTTTTTAGGAATGCATGTACACATCTGAGCCCAGTCGAGGGACCTGAGAGCTGATATTTGAGGCATTTAGCTATTTTTCACACCACTCTGACACAGCCAGGCTTTAGGCCCTACAGCTCTGTTGAGATTAATGCAGCGCTGAGATGATCTGGGCCCTGAGCGCAATCTTGATTCACTGCGTTTGAAGAATTCATGCCAATTGACCACCGCTGAACAAATATATAGAGTGTGCAGCACCAACACACGTCAGAAAAACACCGCTGGCACTGCGGAGCCGCACACTCTCCTGCAAGTTCGTCAGTGCACTTTGTTAAGAGTTCTGCGACGGTATATTTACCTTCTCTGCAACAAAAGCTTTGAACTGACGATTGCAAATTTCATGTTTCAGAAATAACTCACAAATGGCAAGTTTAAAATAACATTTAAAAAAGGCAATATAATATATAATGTCACACCTTTTACACATAGCTTCAGTTTTGATTGTGTTAGATTGGTGTTAGATGCTTTCAGTTTTGATCATGGATTGACATGGATTATGGGTTTCCCATCAGCTCTATAGGTAGGTCTTCTACAGACGCTACATTTAACCCTCTATTCCAAAACTTCACCGTAGCCGGAGTAGTATAAGTCAAATTTAGATAAGGATTGTTTTACAATTAGTAGAGAGTTCCCCGATGTAAACTACACGCCTTTTCAGAAAATGTTTTGGAAAAGTTCGTGAAAAGAAGATGCGAAAGTAAAGAGCTGCATGTGTTGAGCAAATTTACCCAAATACAAACAATGTAAAATGAATTATTTGAATAATAATAACATTATAATAACCATTCAATTCTGCCTGTAGCACTCACTATAATATTATGTTTTAGCACATTCAGTATGGAATTAACAGTCAGGCTAACAGACCTTTTAATGATACACATTTAATAATTGCACCAGTAAATGCATCATGTTTCATTTACTTTATTTTGCAGAACTGTGGTGCAGAATATCTTCTTGCACAGGATCATGTTTGAAGCAAATGACATCGATCATGTAACCAATTATCACATGACATCCAGATAATTACAACAAAAAAACACTCTTTTTATTAATGTTAAACTGGTTGTTACCACTGTCTTTTCAATTAGTGCAAGACTAACCTTAATCTAATCTGTAGAGACCTGGGAAGTGGTGGCATTATTGTACACAACAAGGCCCTATTTCTGAGTGAGCTCTAATTATTGATGTTTGTATTGTTTTACTGTTAAGCCAAAATATATACTGAACAGTGAGAGATTAAAGGTGCTTTGTGGTTAGTCTAGTCCATTCATCACAAATGCACTTGACATTAGTGCACAGATGTTTGATTCAGTTCTTGTCTTGGATACTCGGGTGGATTTGGAAATAAGATCAGTACACATCCCTGGAAGGTTTCTAACGCCATCTTGTGGTTAGAAATGCCACTGCTGCCAGCTTAAAGACAAACATCATTTGGCCAAAAGTTGACTACTTCTAATTACTGAACTCGTGTTTAGCCACGCCCATTTTAATAATAATAATAAGAACGTTTTTATTTATTTCATTAACAGAATAATTACAACCACAAAGGAGGCGAGGGGCTAATTCCATAATTATGCTAGTTACTTTGGGGTGGGATGTCTAACAAGTTCATTTAGATGTGATGGTCAAGCATTTTGACAATATAATTTCAGTTCCGAAGCCACCCTGCGCTGCACATTTCTTGATCTAAATTATTTAAATCAACACAGGAAAGACTGTTAATGAGCTAAATAGTTTGAGCAGGTGTGTCAGAAACAAGGAAAACAAAATGTGCAAAGCAGGGCCATTCCAGGACCAGCACTGGGAGCTTAAGGGCAGATTTGTGAGACTACATGGCACCCACATAAGCCTTTAATAACTGACATAAATCTACCCTAAGCATTTATAATGGCTCCTTTCAACAAGCATCGAAAAAGTTGCTCATTTTTGGTGTCATTTTACCTCAAAGTGTTTTGACAACCGATGCTTGTTGGAATATTTTATTAATGTCTAATGTATTTACAGGTGGGTTATGTAGATATTGCATACTGTTGCGAATGATGCCCCCTGTAACTCATTAAAAATACAAAGGCAGTTCTTAATTATATATTTAATTTCAAAAGAACATAAGGATATTGCAAAATTAAACTGATTTTATGAACACGAGATGCAGAAATAGGTACACCTTGGCTTCTAGTAACACAGTAAGTACATAAGAATGGCCTGCAGACACACCATCTCCCAAAGAACAGTTTTAAAATATCCTATTGATTTATCTTAGAGGGGACCCTTCATTTGACTGGGTTTTGCCTTTAAAACCACATCTCACATTGATTTCTCACACTTTTCGGAGACATTTCACATTGTACATAAAAACATGACCTAATTCCAGCAAGTTGCAAGAGTACATTATACTTTACGATACATCACATAATTCATAATTCATACAAAATATTACATTTCTATGCAAGTCAGCCTCACATGGCAGTCATATGTATTCTTTAGAAGAAAAAAAAAATCAAACCAGTAAACCACAGCAAGTTCCATGTAATCCAAGTCAGACCCCACACCCTTTCCTGATAAACCCGAGATCATCCACAGACTACTTTATTACAAATCAAATAACCATAATATTATAAGGGGGCAGCCAAAGGTCTTCATTAAGTATGTATTAATTCTAACTTTGTAATTGAGGCTACACAGTATTAGCTTATTTTAGACTAAAATTAGTATTTTCATGTTTGTTAATCGTCTACTTTTGATTAGTTAGCCAACAATCTGCCATCTCTGGGACCAGCGTGTACATTATATAATTAAACATGCGGCTGCGTCTTGACCTGAGTGTTTTTTCTTGCAGATTTAGAGAAAGTGACAGAAAACAGTAAAACATAAGCAGTAATGAATGTTTGAACAGCTGCCAAATTCAAATGCTGCTTCTTCCATAAGACCGCTATCTTAAAAGATGGTTATGGATTTCCTTTGTGTCAGTTAATAACAGCAGTAGCGGAATGTAACGGCATCCTCCTGCGACTGCGCCACACAAAATAAGACAAAATAAGATGAGTTTTGCATCTATCTAAACTGAGAAGCTTTACATTTCAGACAGATTCCATAGTACAATGACCCAAAACAAATTCACAACCGGATATGAAGTTGAACACTGATTGTAGGTAAGGTAAAGGAAAAACAGGTCAAAGCAAATAAATAAAAATCCAACAGCAAGTCTTTAGGGAAGCTCTGGAGAGAATGAGGACTGTCAGAAACCCCCACCCCCGACGTTCCCTTTTCACGTTCAAACAGAGCAGCAGGCAGGCTGGGGAGAGAGAGCCGGGAGACACGTACTGGAACTGTGCTCACGGGTTCGTCCTGTATTCACAGAAGGCAGCGTAAGACAAGATGGCAGCCAGGAAGCTGGTTATGCTTCACTTAGTACCTGAGAATAACCAGAGAGAAATACATTTTTGTTAAATGGGTTATTACAAGCACATCTGTACATTACTTTGTAAGCAACACTCAATGTGGGACAGATCCCAATGATAATGCACCAAAGTGAAGTGGTTTGGCTTATAATGTAACAGACACCTCTGGTGTGAAAACAACCACTGAATCACAATCTGGCCACTTTAATTACAGTATCAAGCCTGAACACAAGGCACATTCAAAATTAAACAACTGCAAAAAACGTCCTGGGGTTTGACTTTAGTCCATGTTAAACTGTAACTGCTGATATCAGCGATCAAGCTTTTTCAGATCAGTCTGCCTGGATAACAAAATTATTGCATTATTCAATACTAGGTCATGAAATTAGCCATGAACATTCACCTTTCTGGCAAATTCTGGTAGGATGAATGCAGCTCGGTGGATTTCGGGGTTGTAATATTTCAGGTTCATGCCCTCAATCTCATCCCTTGATAACTCTCGTACCGGTTCACGGAAATTAGTTTGCTGTGGAAAGTCAATAGTGCAAGCCTTCAGTTCAGTTACAGCATGACAAAGTGCAGGTCATGAAGGATGATAAAAATATTTAATAGAAATATGGATATTTACCGAGTTTTTACTGCAGAGCATGAAGCCGATTTGACCACTTGGGTAGGTGGGTATGGTGCAATAGGCGTAATCCACTACAGGAAAGAGGGTCTTACAAAAAGTGCGCATTTCTTTGATCAGCTCCAGATGTAGCCACTGACATTCTCCTGCAAAACCCAAAGCAAGTCTTACTCACGTTCAGAGATCTGTGTAATAACTCTTAAAGTGAAAGGTGCGTAAAACTGCATTAACCTTGACAACAAAGGATTCCACCCTCGCGAAGGGCTGTTTTCATGAGCTGGTAGTAGGACTCTTTGAATAAGCTTTCAGCCGGACCTGTGACGAGGAAGAGTTTTCAGTAACAAACTGGATTTCGTTAGGATTTGAGCTTTAGGGTGGATTGAAAGATCGTCATGAAATCAAAGAGTTATAACAAGAGATATTGCTGCTTACCAACAGGGTCTGAGGAGTCTGTTATGATGACATCAAAGGCATCCTGATTCTGCTTCATGAACTCAAAGCCATCTCCGACATTCAAAGACAGCTTGGGGCTGAAGAATCCTTTTGCCATTCCAGGGAGATACTTTTTCGACACATTAATGACATCCTGTATGCAAAATCATCATCCGTTACTCCTCCAGAGTCTGCTTAATGGTAAAATACTAAACACATGCTACAACACCCTTCTGAAAGAGAGTGTCAAAGGTCATTATCATCTTTTTCTTGACCAAAGAATAAGAAACAATGAGGCATTGAATGGAAAAAAACTGGAAAAATCTTCAATCATATAATTACTAGTGCTTGTTTTCTTCAGGGCTTCTGACAGCTTTCAACAGATGCAGAAAGAGAATTTCAAACATCAGCCAGTACGAACCTCATCAATCTCACACTGAACAACAGACTCAACAACTGGATGCTTCACAACCTCCCTCAGCACCCCACCATCTCCTCCTCCAATGATCAGCACCTGCACAGACAGAAAGAGGATCTATTTATGACCCAAGTGTGTGGCAGTAGCATCTGCCATGCTTCCTGTCAGAGTAATTTCCTCCAACATCACAGCAAGTCTTTCTGTGAAGGCCAATTACTTCTACACAGTCAACCCAAAAATTAAATCTCACTAACTACTAACCTTCTTGGGGCAAGGGTGGCAGCACAAGGGGAGATTGGCAATCATTTCCTGGTATGAAAATTCATCACGCTCCGTGCACTGAATTACTCCATCCAACACCAGGACGTTTCCATAGGTTTTACTGCAGACAGGAGAATGTGTACAGAGAAAGAATGAAAAAAAAATTAAAGAAATGTAAAAGTAATGGGAAAGATTAACCAAGAAAGGAAGCAAGCAGGAAACAGGAGAATATTTACAAACAAAGAAAGAAAGAAAGAAAGAAAGAAAAAGAAAGGCAGTAGAGAGAAAACGGTAGATGTAAAGGTAGAGAGAAAGAAAAACATTAGTTATTTGATGTACGTATTCTAGAGCTGCTGTAATTAAATGAAGCTGACTGAAGAAAATCTCACGCAGTTGCAGAAGCAGGACTGTCAGTTCATTTATGAATATACGCTAATTTAACTATCACTAAATCCTACAGCGAATAGTCAGTGACATGACAGCACGCAACACAATATAGCACAGTCTAATGTAACTATATGTAAACTATAATGAACAGGTTTGGCTACATGGCTTGAGAACAGACAACATGAGGAGCGTGCGGATCCTCCAGACTTCCCAGAAAAAACTCCCAACTTCTTAGCTGTATACACAATCTATCTGACGTCTAAACAACCCAGAGCTAAGGTTAACTCATCGAACCAAGACTAGGACCAATGATCGTCACGTTTTGCTGAACAGCTAACTTAGCACACTGATATAAAGCTTCTCGCTCCAACTTTTCCGTTCCACCTTAATAACGGTTCAGGTCAGCAGCACTGTTTTAAGGTGGAGCGGACACGAAGCCTCGTGTACTGGAAACACGCGAGGAGCTGCAGCTGCACACAGATAAACGAGAGCTAACAGGTTACTTTAGGAAAGAATGAGAAGATGAGAGGAAGCAGTAGGAGTGAAATGGAGGAGGCCAGCAAAGCTTGTTTGAATTTATGCACGAGCCCGGAACTGGAGCTACAAGAGCCAGCTAGCTGTAGAGTTAGCCAGGCAGCTAACGAGAAGATCTGTTGCGGTGCAGAAGCTCGGCTCACCTCTTGAACACCATCACATCCTGAAACTTGGATTTTTTATGGTACAGAACCTCCTCCACCTGAAGACTCATGGCCTGGCCGGGCCATAGCGTGCACTTCTCGGTGAACCAGCCGTCTTTAATGTCGTCCATCACGGAGAGGTGGAGGAGAACCTCTGTATGGTTCTTGGAAAGAAGATCTAGTATTCCAAGTGCTCGGAGTTGTGAAGGATCTCCCTCACTGACACGCTGGAGTGGAACCCAGAAGAAGCACCAGGCAGCCAATCAGCAGGCAGCACGGAGGCCCTCATACAAGCTAGTCTGGCTGTGCAGGGACACCACGTGAAAGTTGACGCCACCTTCCACGCAGGGACACTTAAGTAAAACAAAAACATTTATATAAATATTGCAGGTTTTTAACTAGTCGACACGGTAGCTTTACTGTTATATTACTGTAATATACTGTGTTGTCACAGATCTACAGTGTTTTTAAAGGGACCGTTTTAGGTTGGGATGGATGATCCTATCTCCTTTTGATCCAGTATTAAGTGAGATATATTCCGAAACCATTGTCATTTTTGGAAGCCTTATTGCCTGCATTAAAATTGGAAGGTGGGATTTCCACAGTGAATATTAGAAGATTCAAATATGTTTATCAGCACCTACTTTAAATGGATTGTACAGTCTAAGCTTATATGTGCAACCTCATTGAATGTACTGTCCTGTAGTACTTTGAATTTACTGTAATATCCTTATATGAATCCTGCAGCAATTCATCTTTTATTAACACAGTTCTACGGGCACAATTTTAGGGTGGGATGCATGATACCATCACCATTATTTTTTTTTACAATTTGAATCACCATCTGGCCACCTGTCTACAATAATAGAGGGAATTTGGGATTTCCGTGAAAATTTAAACATGAATATATTTAAACAAATGACCCAGTCTAAACCTAGATGTGCCACTTCACAGGCAAGTTACTATAAAATTGAGATCCTCATGTTGGTACAGGGTGTTACATGTGTATCCTATACTACTGATTGCTGATCTTCCCCTCATTTTGTTCTACATCAAATGCTTATTCAGTTTAATTAAATTACAAATTTAAAGTACTGGCAAAGAAAGGATCAAGTCAAAATGAGAGGTATCACTACTTCAGTATTTATCTGACCATTTCCATTCTTGCCCCAGTAATGCTACAAAACTGTTGTATTTCACTGTTTTTAAAATGTGTCCACTCCAGAATCGAAATCTAAACATCCAGAAGAGAAACCCTTCCAAACCCTTCCAGCAGAGTCGTGCAGCAGTGAACCATGTTATGATTCCTACTATTCCAGGATGCTCCTTGTGGAAAATAAAAAAGCTACCAATATGTACCTGTGTGTCCCATTTCTGAATGAATGTGCTGCTGTGAAAGGAACCCTAGCATTTCTCTTTAATGGGACCCTGTGGCTCCACTACAGGGACTCTGTTTTAGAGAAAACAGATTTATTCAGTAAAACAATGGCAGGAATGAAATGTAACACATTAAGTGACCTTAAGTCATTCAGTAGCAACATCCCTCACATTTAGACTCGGCTATCAAAATCTCTTACTGTGAATATTTTGAACAAGGTGTGTTTATAACTGGTGCCATAACTATGAAACCACTACATTTGAGCTGAACTTACTCTTGGACATTATGTTAAATAGAACATTTTCACTATTAGTAAGTGCTACATGAAAGGTGAATCCATAGTTTCCACTTACACAGTAAGACTTGCAATACTTTCATTAAGCCATGATCAAAAGAGACGGCAAAGGAAGGCACAGTTTTAACAAGCTATTACAATCAAGGGAGAGCATCACTATTAATATAGACTGCCGACCAGTCGAAACGTGACTAAAACATTTACCAGGCAGTCTGTGGCAAGCACAATGGATTTGTATTATTTAGGCGCAGCTGGCACAAGTCTATTTCAGCATTCACAGTTTTTAGAGCATATAATTGTCAAAGGAACAATGACTGACAGAGTACATGTAAAATCATGCACACCACACTTAACCATTGTTTACTGAACAGAACAGCACAGCGTTGTCCATGACGGCACATTTATCTAGACAGTAATGTCCATAGAGTTGGTTTGTTGACCATTCTTTTATCGGTCAATACTTTCAAATCCAGTTGATCTAATCGTTGGGATTTGGATTGGCGTCAGGATACTGGGAGAGGTCAAAGGTCAGCACTTTGCTGATGACGCAATCTCCTTGCTGTGGAAAATCAGTTATTAGTATAACAGCAAACACAGCGAAAAAGATGGTCTATAGACACTACATTTTTACAATCAGCTAAGGGTAGATTTGGTGAGGAAGACCTCCACTTAGAAAGTCTATGTGGTTTTATGTACCTAAAACTGTCATTTTATTTAACATGACCATTTCCTAACTTTCTGTTTGAGAGTCATGGTTTAAAGGGCCTCTGCTCTGACAGGCTGTCTTGTATCATGCTGCATTCAAATGCTTCTAACTTTATTGTGAATACGCAGGGATGATCTGCTGTGGGCTAAATAGAGTAAATAGATAGGTACTTGTGACATCACTAAAACAGGCTCTTTTTGCAGCATAACATTAAAAGAAACTGTATGAAACTGGGGAGTGAACTGTATGTTCTTTAACGGTATATACTCCGTGTATATACATGAAACTAATTTCAAACAAGCAGAGGAAATTGTATTTTCCATGATATGAGCACTTCAACAGTGTATGCATTTCAAGGGACATGGCAGGGATGCATTTGGACATACTGTTCATTGTTCATTTAGTTTAGTTAGACAGTGTTGTTTAGTTTACTCAGTAAACACAAACCTCCGGGTAGACTCCTATGAGCGAATCAGCTTTTGTGTAGAACTCTTCCTTTAAGGAGATGACAATGGCCTGGAAATTCTGGACTGACTGGTCTTTTATGTAATTGGCAACCTGCATGTACAAACAACATCTCATTCATGTCGTGTACACCTGCCAGATTCATGAGCAACAGCTCTGTAAAATCACTATATTTCAAGCCCAAATGTACACAGAAAGGTTTTTTTTTTGCCAGATAGCAATAACAGATGACAACAGTGATGTAATAATAGATGACTACTGTGATGTAATAATAGAGGACTACTATGATGTAATTATAGAGGACTACTGTGATGTAATAACAGATGACCACGATGATGTAATAACAGATGACCACGGTGATGTAATAACAAATAACCACTGTGATGTATACAGACCTTGCCAATGTTTGTGTTGTCAAGTGCCGCGTCAATCTCATCAAGAACAAAGAACGGAGCCGGTTTGTAGCTTAGATGGAGATTATATTAAAAACACAATGTTAGTGTTTATAAGATTCAGAGGCATTACGAAATCAAGTGAACTAAGACTTTGGAACTGAATCGTTTTGTCCTACCTGTGAATAGCAAAAAGTAGAGCCAGGGCTGCCACTGTCTTCTCTCCTCCAGACAAGTTGTCCATTGGCCTGAATCTCTTGCCTGGAGCCACACAATTATAATTGATCCCATCCAAATATGGCTCCTCAGGGTTCTCTGGGCCAAGGAATGCCTGGATATCAACAGGTAATTTAATCTGAAAATCTAGTTGAGAGTAAACTGCACTACACTTATTGTAACAGGACTGTTAGACTGTTCCTCTGACATGTTAGATGGCTCCTCTAATCCTCAGAAAGCATTTTGAATCCATGGCCTTAAAATATCAGTAGAGTTTATTTCAGACCTGTGCACTGCTGTTACGCGAGAGGGCTTTGTAGATCTCATCAATATTAGTGGCGACAGACTCAAAGCAGGTATTGAAACGATCAAATCTCTCCTTCTTGATCTGCTCGAACGCCTGCTTTGCTTTCTTAGCTCTCTTTCTTGCTGCTTCAAACTCTGCAGAAGAGGCATAAATAAGCACTGACTATCAGTTCACTTGACCAGAGGAGGTTCTGTAATGTAAACTGTAAGGGCTTTGTTTTTGATAAAATGCTTAGTGATTTATCTAAATAAATCATAGATCTCATTTGTCATCTGAATAATAAATAATAATAAAGGGAAAAAAATAAAGGGAAAACAGTGTTCGTATTTAAATAATAAATATGAAAACAGTGCTGCCTGAACAGCCTAAATAGTGTCGCTGCGACGTCATGAAAACCAAGCTATTAACATATATCTGCCTATTCAGCCTAGAACATGCAGAAGCAGAATGTACAGGTCATTTTATAATTACATCCTAACCAAGGCCCATTTAAGAACATTTATTTTTGAGACTGTTGCTGCTGTTTAGAAGTTTACCATCACTGGTCTCCTGGAACTTGTCCCTAACACTCTCCAGTTTCTCCATGGCCTTCATGTTGGGTGCGCTGATGCGCTGAAGAATGCTCTGCTGCTCGTTCAGCCTCTGCTGTAGAGTGTTCATCTCACCCTTAATCTCCTCTTCAGAGAGAGCGTCCTATGAAGACAGACCAGCAGTCTCTGAATTGCCTGTTGTTTTATGCTAAATATACTTAATATCTTCTGAGACAATATATTGACCTTTCAGTGAGTAGAATTCTTTGAAGTACCTTGAGATCCTCGTTTAAGTTGCTGTAATCAATTTCTATAAGAGCCTCCTTGGCATGCACAGAGCTGGATGTTTTCTGGCTGCTGGCCTCATCAACCTGGGAACCTCCCTGGATGCAGAATTCATATTTTAAACTAAAATAGTGTTCTCAAATGTTTTTGGAGTTCATTGTGTTAGGCAATAACATGTAAAAAAGCATTTATTTTAAACAGATCATTGTAAGTATTGTTTAAAAAGACAGAGAGTGTGTTTCAGATGGTTTTCGTCTTTACGGTTTCTGAATATTTGGTCTTTATCAACCATATATACATGGGATCATATGTTTAGATGAACTGTGCACTATACTTCTCCCTGGCTGATGTCATCCATGGTTCCAGATTTGAGGGGCAGTTTGATGTCCTGCATCTTGCAGGCCTGCAGAAGGTTGTGTCTGTCACTGCGTTTCTGCTCCAGTTTAGTCTCGATCGCTGTCACCTCCTTCTGTAGCTGAGTCAGCTCTCTGCGAGAAACACATCATAAAAACATATAAAGACTGCTAGGCACAGCTGAGCTACCCTGAGCAAGGTACCGTCCCCACACACTGCTCCCCGGGCGTCGTGTTCCT
>JBBPDH010000130.1:22091514-22104459 GCA_037974565.1 Clupeocharax schoutedeni
AAATGCAGAGGAAGAATTTCGTGCTGTTCACACTGTGTGCTGTGGTGTGTTCACGTATGACAGAATGATCACTTTCATAAACATGAACTCAGGCGTTATCAGGTTTTACTCAGGTGCATGTTAGAACACACTTCAAAGTGAATGATGTGTTTACAGCAACAGAGGATCTCAGACTGTGGCAATAACACCAAACACATTAATCAATAAACTAGCAACACTTAATTATTAACAGTGTCTCACTTGTTAGCAGCCCCAAGCTTCTTACGGATCTCCTCCATCTCTCGGTTCTTGTCATTGACCTCTCCCTTCTTAGTGAGGTGCTGGTTTTTAAGGTCCTGCAGCTGAGCCATAGTCTCATCAATGATCTTCATGTGTCTGTGCTCCTCCTGAAGCACAAGACGACAGAAAAGACTGCATTAGTGCCTTTCAGGTAACCCGGGACAACATAAGGCCATGATTAGGCCATCCTACCTGACATGTCGCTAGTTAAGCATTCAAGGGCTCGGTCTTTCTCACCAGTAGAGTAGCTGGTATTTGTGCATGTCCACAGAGTAAACTAGATCAGCAAGTGGAGATGTGCTTTTATGCAAAAGAAGCTTCGTGCTGCCTTTATTGTTGGATGCAATGAGATTGTGTGCTCGAATTCAGATCAGTTTACTTTGCTATGGAAATGTTTACTGTTAATAAGCATCATCAGATTAAATCTGTGGCATGTGTGAAGTCTGTTCCTATGATTCCTATGATTATTTGCTTACTGTTATGACCCCTGGTTTCTACTTTTGCTTGATTGCTGCTTTTATATGTGCTATTTTTTTTGCATCTACTGTATGTTGAAGTATTTGGATGTCCATGATCCGCTGTGAGGGCAGCAAGGCTACCTACCCTGCCATCTTCTCTTCACTGTGTTCACTTAGTTTAATTTTGTGAAACTTGTTAAAGCACTGTAAAACTTGGTGAAACTCTACTTGGCGGGACAAGTTGGAGATGAGTGCCATTTGTTTTGATTCCCCTTTATCCTAAGCAGGGAATTTGCGAAGCTTTTTGTATTTTGTTATTCACTTTATTTTCTCTGGTATAGTGTTGAAACTCATAGTTGTTTTTGTTTATCATATTATGCCTGAAGTTACATCATTGCATCAAGCCTAAAATCTAGCTATTGGTACTTTTTAGAAAATAGCTCAGAGAACCTGAGTTTTTAGGTGACACTAACAAGATGAAAAATGTGTTTGGTCATGTGACAGTATTGTGCAGTCATGCTTTAAGTGAAGAAAAACAGCTTTGGCATTAAAATGAAAATAATTTAATGAAATGAAAGAAGACTGTACTGAGGAAGTACTGAGACTGTGGCCAGATGTAGGTGTGTGTTCTTGTTTCCAGTTATTAACCAACACATTGCATGAATGCAGTGAAGTCACTTTCTCTTTCTGCTCTGTCTGTACCTTCTTAAGTCTTTCAATCTCACTCTCATCTTTCTTCACTGTTTGTTCCCATGTCATTACTTTCTCCTGGTCTTCCTTCAGCTGGTTCTTCTCATAGTCCAGCTGAATGGCTAGACGGGTCTTCTGCGTCTCAAATTCAAGTCTGTAACAACAGACAAGCAAATTAAATAAATGCAGGCATTCATTTATGAAATGTAAGTTCACTGGAAAAAATAACCATCCGTCATTTATTAATCATGTGTCATTTAATATTTACTATCAATCCTGTCAGGTTAGCACCTAGTATCTCTCCATTTTCTGTCTTACTCTTCCACAAACTGGGTGTACACATTTCAACTAGAGCCTGTATGTGTCTGTTTCAGGATTTCACCGGCTGTTTTGAACAATTAGGTTTGATTTCTGGTGATTTGCTGGTTTCCTGGTGTTCCATCTTGTCTGTTGAAGCACTCACACCTAGATTTGAATCTCGGCACCTAAAGTCATATTGGAATGTGGGAATGTCAATGTGATGTTCCTTTGGGACAAGTTGGAATCAGTATGAAGTCACTGTGATGTTCCTTTGAAGCACAAGTTGTGAATAATGGGCTAAAATCGACAGGAATTATCGACACATAAGTGGTTATTAGAGAATAATAGATGCACTTGACATTTTTTGGTCTGGAGAGTTGACCTATGCCAAACACAGTACTGAACATTCGGCGTACAGATACACAACAAAAGCAAAGCAGCACAGCTCACCGTTTTTTGGCAATCTCATTCTGTCGCTTGACTTTCTCCTCCTCAAACTCTCGAATGTTTCTTACCCCGATCTCTTTGCAGAATTCAACAAATACCTCATCCTCCACCTGGAAAACACAACCATTAGTGACACTGCACAGTGTACATCTACTGAGACTATCAGAGCTCGTACCAGGTTCATGCGGTCTCTCAGCTCTGTGATGTCTCTTTCACGTGACTGGATGATTCTCCTGATGTCATTGATACGTGGACCAAAATTTGCCAGTTCACTCTCCAGTTTTGATTTCTCCTAAAAGTACAGCCAGCAGTCAGTTTGGAGCCACTTATTGTGTCATTACTGTGTTAAGAACGGTTGTTATTTTACCTGCATGTTGAGGGACAGGTGGCGAGTTTTGGTCTGTTCCAGGTCACTCTGAGAGTACTTCAGTCTCATCTGCAGCCCATGGGCCTGAGACTGCACCTGCCTCAGCTCTGCCTCCTTCCTCTTAGCCTTCATCTGCTCCTAAACAGAGCCAATCGTAAAGAAAAAGACAGAGTGAGACCAACTCTGTAACTACACAGCTACCATCATAAATTGTATTAGTCCCTACTCATATTCAGCTCAATTCATCATATCAATAATTTGACATCTCAACAAATGGGTGAAAGGAAATCAGTAATCTAATGTTTCACCTTTCTGTCCCACCACACCCACCTGTCATTGGGCTCTGCTAGCTCAGAGACCCTCCCTGATACCAAGTTTGCTTGGAAATTTGTAATTTGAATAAGAAGTCATATTCTTACTTATGCTGACTTTAAATTCAATTTAGTTACAATTCTAGCAGTTACCTTTAGTTCCTCTGTTAGTTTCTCTTTCTTATCTTTGAGTTTGTCCACAGCTTTCTCGTCCCAGCGGCGAGCCTTTGCTTTCAGATCGCTCGCTCCTCCAGAGATCACCCCAGACTTTTGAAAAAGAGTACCATCCAAGGCCACAGTCTTTGGAAGATAAAAACGCAATGGGAAAAAAATTAAGTACCATAAATCTCTCTATGCCTTTTTATAGTATTTCTATTGGCATAATTGTCATGTCATGAGTAAAGGGTAATTGGCGCTATATTGTAACCCACACAAACCCTGTCCCACAAAAAAAAATCCTCTTTTTGAGTGATGACTCACCTTATGTCGGTAAGGTCCTCCAAAAGCAATCCTGCGTGCATCCTCCACATTCTCACACACTAAAGCATTCCCACAGGCATACTGCAGCGCTTTCTTAATGTGGGGAGGCTCATAGCGGATCACGTCAATCACCAGCTTCGCCCCTCGCAGCTCCCTCAGTTTCTCATCTGTGGGCTTGACCTTCAAGAACAAATGCGAGATAAAAGAGCTCAAATACTGAAAAATGATGGACAGGTCTCTATTGCTCTTTCTTTCTAAAAGTAGTCCAGGTTATACCTCCAGGTAGTCCAGGGGCAGGAAGGTCTCTGGTTCTCCTCTCTGCTCTTTGATGTACTGGATACAGTCTCGGCCTGTTTTCTCGGAGTCCACAATGATGGCATCCATGTTCTTTCCCAGCACCTTGGTCACAGCGATCTGATACTTCTTCTGTGTGGGCTGGCACAGGTCAATTAGCCTGCCATACTGATTGGATAAAAAGATTGGAAGGTTTTAATTAACACATACACTTTGAGACAGATATTAGGAATAAAATAAAACACTGTATAAGCACTGTCCCTATCATTAGCGATTGGAGATTAAACTCCAGTGAACAGACAGCTGTGTCCTGGAGCATAAGAGAGCAAAATGATCAGGTAAGATGGTTTTCTCTTTTCACAAATCACTCAGGACAACGCTACGCAACACAGGCGTTAACTGAAATAATAGTGTTAGCATTTTCTTCCAAATTTCAAAGAATTTTGAGCTGTCCTGTGATGTTGTGGCCTCTGAAAAGATGTGATGGGGGTTCACATGTCAGGCAATCTCAGTTGTAGTGGCATGTTTGATACTGGGTGACCTAACTAGCTGACAATATCTAAAACTGAGGAAAAACTGGACAAAACTCCCTCAAAAAGAAAGAATATTCTTTGCTTACAACAGAGCCAGGGTAGAGTCTCTTAATGCTCTCCATGATCTCAGCTTTGCGCTGTTGACGACTGTTCTCCTGCCGGTCAATTCTGGCATCTCCAAGCTGCTCCATCACCTGCAGCCAGCATCACAATGAAACAAAATGTGTTTACAGAAGCATGGTAACATAACAAACATTTTTGTGTTTTTGTTATGTATCATCCAACTTCTCAGTGTGGCTGCCTTTTTTCAACTGCAGGCTCCAGCAGTATTCAGATGTGTAGAACTATCCCTTTAAATATGGTCTAACCTGATTTAACTCCATATTTATTTCATCAATTCTTCTTTTGGCAAGCTCCACTTCTTCAGTCAACTCCTCCTCCATTCGCCTTTGTTCATCTAGAGACTGCCTGTTGAATAAAAAAATCCTCATTCAGCATCATCATGTATGAACGAAGGGAGCCTATGAAGCTGTGTGAAAATGGTCAGACCTGCTAGTGGCAATGTAATCCTCCAGTTTCTCAATGCGTTTCTGGTTTTCCTCTATCTCCCGGATTTTCTGCTTTATTTTGGCCTGCAATTCACAATAACACAAAAATAAAATGGTTCAATGGTAAGTGTTTAAATAGCACCTCTAATCGATGCGTAAAATGATGCTCACAATCCTAGATTCAACAGGTTAAAGGTTTTTAATAGATGTAACAGGGAGTAGACTGATCGTTAATAATGAATAATTTTGTAAATAACTATAGGTTGGCTCAATGGTAATGGGGATGGGGTTAGGTAAAATCAGTTAAAGGGATTTAATTCTAGAAATATTTGGAAAAGATGAGTTTTCTAAACAGTGAAAGGAATCAAAACCTGACCACAAAATTGTCTCTACATAACACAGATATATAGTCACATGCAAACATTGAGGTGGTCTTTAAAAGTACAAAAAGACTATTTTATGCTTTAGACGAACTATACATTAAAACTGACAACATTTATAGATAGGATAGATATGGAATTCCCTCTTTGTTTAGTTTAGGAAGCCCAAAAGTAATCCTGTTTTACAACTAACCTACAGTGTTGAGTCTGTACTTTAGCCTGGCTAGCCATCATTGTAACTGTATATGCTTTAAATGTGATGTTATATTTCAACCACCAAGAGGAATTCCATCCATCCATCCATCCATCCACTCATCCATCCATCCACCCATCCATCCATCCATCCATCCATCTATTTATGTCTGTGACATTGTGTGGGCACAAGGTGCGACCCTTAGTTAAGCCCTGTGTGTTAAGTTTCGTTAGAGCTCTTATTATGAAGTAGTGGAGGAGTTTTTTTTGTATTTAAGTTCGGTGGTGACAGACATGTGTTGTCAGTTCACCATCCAATTACTATAGAAGTTATTTTGTTTACGTCTCCTATCTCCTTTCAGTCTTAGAGAAACCTATAGTTTGTGTCTGACACACAAGCTTTTGTCTTGTTTTTGAAAATAAAGTACACTTTGAACATGGATGTCTGCCTCAGCGCCCGCAATCCGTGTGAGGAGAGACGGAAATGTGACAGTGTGATGTCTGGAACTTATACACACAGCTGGGTAATAGAAAAATACTTATGACCACAGCTATGAAGCCCATGAACCCATATTTTGTTTTTGCTTTCTTGTGAGAGTCCACCTCTGTCTCAACTTTCTTTCTCTCCTCCAGGTCCAGTCTGTCCTGGTCAGCCTTCTGATCACGGTTAAACTTCTCCAGCTCCTGTGCCAGAGTGGCTGCGCGCTTACTGGCCTCTTCTTTCAGCCTGTGGTACTGCTTCACCTGTAGACCAAGGGCAATGATATAATCATTCAAATATGCCTATGCAGTGTTTAGACTGTGTTACTGCAATATATTAAAATGCATTAGTGAACTTCTGATGTGATTATGCAATATTGTTAAATATTGTTTAAATGTCTCTATTCATTAGTGATGCAACTAAAACCACACAGAAACACATTTAGTGGTTGATTGGTTAGAGGCTTGATTGCATATTGCAAAATTCAGTATTGCGAAGGCAGATACTGTACTAATGATTCATGAGTGATATTACTCTTTATTGGATCTCAGAATGAAAAACACCACTCAAACTGATAGTACAGCGTGACTGTTATGAACTAGTAATCAATATTAAAACACAAAGAATAAGGCTGGATCTTTCAGAAGCTAAGCTGACCTGGTTCTCCTCCAACGTGAGGTCCTGACCCTGGCTCTGAGCCTCCTCCTCCATGCGCTCCTCGAACTCCTGTCGGGCCATCTCCACAGCCCCTTGCTTTAGGTCCAGCTCCTCCATGTCTGCCTTACGCTTCTTATACATCTTCTGAGCATTCTGCAGAGACTTGCGGGCGGCCTCCAGCTTCTTTATCTTGTGGGAGGTGTTCTCCTTGGCCTTGATGTACAGAGGCCGTTTCTGGTTCAGCTCTGCATCCTTCTCTCTGTAGTGAGGAGATATTTGCAGAGTGGCAAAACATTCAGAATATTCAGGAGATCAACCCTAGCCCAAGAGTCAAGATTTTTGAGGTGATTTGCTGTAAGCACACTGAGAGGATGAGTTGCTACGCACTTTATCTCTTTCTCCACGTTCTGCTGATCCCTCATCATCCTTCCAAGTTCTTTCTTTTTCTCTTTCAGCTCCTCTTCAATATGATCCATCTTCTTTCGGTCTTTCTCAATCTCACGGTTGCGCTGCGACAGCTCTCGGTTCAGCTTCTCAATCTCTGCCTCATTGTGGTAGAGCTTAAAGAGCTGCAACTGTACATGAGCCCTGACCACCTCGTCTTTCAGCCTCTGATACCGCTCAGCCTGGAGACACACACAAGGTTCACACTGAGACACTTAAAAATAAGGGTGCCAAGGGGTTTGATATGGAGAAATACTGAACATTAGACAAACTTTTCAGGTGATGGTTAAAAACACATTGTTTGAGATGTGAGTGTATAAAGAACCTTATTAAAATGTAAAAAGGTTCTTTTTACATCCTTCTTGATCCGAAGCAGGTGTGTGATTAAGATCTGTTGGGTGATAGATCTCCAGGACTGGGCCACGTTCTATACTAATTAACCCTTACAGTCCTGAGCCGTTTCACTTACATTTGTCTTTGAGATGCTGTATGATACACTAGAATTATATAACGAGTTTTTTTCATAAGGAGAACATCATCGAGTGAAATCTTTTGAAACATGACATGCAAAAATGCTAACAGATCTTGGAGCACTTATTCTATTTCCCATAACAACACATATCCTTATTAACCAAAGAAATCCCTGTATCTCATGTATCCTGACAGCCACCCTTTTCATTGTGTGAAACTGTCATGATGAATGAAGCAACAATACTAATCTTATTCAGTGCTCTGTTTCATCCTAGAACCCTGCATTCAAATCAATTAGAAATGAAGATGATAAGCTTTGTATTTGTGGTGTCATGCCCTGCTTTTCACTCTCCTCACTGTTACAGGAGATATAGCAGCACCCTTGATAAGGAATAGTACTTCATGTGTGAGGGCCATTTGTTTAATTCATTTCATTCTAACTCTTAAGGAGTTTTATTTTAACATAGTGAATTACTGCCTCTCATGTTGTATCATACATTCTCATTATATCTTGCTGTGTTGGATCTAGTGTTGCCACCTTGTTTTCCTAATAAATTCAGGTCTGCAGTTTAGTCTTCTGCCTACAGATACTTTAGTCTTCATTACAGATATATTTGTAAGAAAAAAGAAAGCTCTGTATTAACATATTGCCAGAAAGTTTTTTTAGAAACACATAAGAATAATTACATTCAGATCCTGTCAACTGATGGGTCTTTAAAGGATTCTTTTTGTAAATGTGAAGGTGTAGGGGACGTTTTTAGAGTGTAAAGACAAGATAAGACAAGGTTTGATATCAGTTAAGGAGTTTTCCTAGGAGTGTACATCCAAACCTGGTACCATTAGGGCACCTCTGTTTTATGTGTCTCTCAAGTTGTAACATGTTTCTTGATTTTGTTAATATATCTTCTGCAGTCAGCACCTCCTCTTTCTCTTGTTTGGCCTCTTTGCGCTCAGCTGCAATGTTCTTCTTCCGATGATAGTTGAACTGTGTGTCCTCCTCTGCCTTCACCATCTCTTTCTTCCTGCGGTCGTACTCCTGAGCTAGTTCCCCAGAACGGGAAATCTCCTCAAACAGAGCCGTCCTCTCCTTCGGGTTCTTCATAGCTATGGACTCAACAGCACCCTGACAGATGCAGAGATGGAATCAAACATTTCAACAAGGAAGAACAGCTTTAATCTGATTTGACCAGAAACCTGTACCTGAAAAACTAGAAAGTTCCTGGCCTTGATGAGGATACCCAGTTTTTCCAGTTCCTCACTGTAGTCAGAGAGTCCAACAACCTTGTTGTCAATCCGATATTCTGAAGAAGAGCCTGAAGAACATGCTCACATCAGTCATTTCAGGAATCTGCTTAATCAACCAGCACTTTTAATATCTGAGTTCACAACTTATTCCTATTGCAACATTTAGCATAGAAATCTTATTTGTGCTTCCACAGTAAACAACCGGCCGCATTCATGGATAATGCAAAGAGATGATCATTTCTGAGATGGGAAACCAATATGTAATAATTTTACATTAAACTCAGGGCCCATGCAATATTTTTGTGGGCCGCAAACAAAATTAGTGATGCTCATTTTTCACTGTAAAACGTAATTTAAACTCAATTTTCTGTGCACTTTTATAGATGGGGTCATGATTTAAACAGACTGTTGTTACTGTGTTTTTAAAACATGCAAATGAACTCATTCCTGTATTTAGCTTTATTCAAGAATTTGTTGTGGGTGAAACTCTCCATCTAACTTTATTGCGAATCAGTGGGGCTAAACTGCTACACAACAAGTGTTCTCAGAATGATTTACCACACAAACACTACCTGCTCACTGGAGGTCATACAGGGGTCCTAAGGGACAGAGTAAAGGGGCCTAAAATCATGCAGAGAAACAGACATAATTGTAAACTACAAAGTGCACCTGTTCCATAAGTGAAACCGATCAAATGTAATAGAAGCTACATTGTTCCTAATATTTTTCTATATTTGGGCCATATGGACTAGGGACTAGGGAGTCAACTGTACATTTTAACTGTTAATGTACTACATTAAAATGTATTATTAAAAAACAGGAGGGAAGTTTTTTCCATAAAGGCACTTCAGATTAGTTCAGAGTAGGCCTGTGCAATAGTGTGACAGTGCAATAGTGTGTGTGTTTTAAACTCATCATCTTGGGAAAAAGAATTGGCAGAGATCATAGAGACAACTAAATGAATTTAAACAGCTTGCTAAGATTTAACAGCTTGATAAAATTGTTTTTAAAAAATCGAATGACGTACATTTAATTTTTCATTGCCTTTTATTGTGAATTTGATTAATTTCTTCAGGGCATTAATTGGAAACTAGACTGCGATAGAGAATTCCCCACTGTACTAAAACTGCTGTGAAGATCATATTAAACTCATATTAAACCTACAACAACCACAAAAAGAATCATCCTGGTGGGTAAAACTAGTGTGAACTATTAGAAACAGCTTCCCAGACTCATATTAGGTCTGTACCAATTATGACCCGTGTGAATTTGCGCTCATCGCCGTTGTCCTCGCAGTACACCATGCTCACAAAGGCACGATTAGCTGCTGGCTTCCCCACCGGCGCGCCATGGATCAGGTCCTTCAGGGTCTTAACACGTAGGTTACTGGTCTTCTCAGCTAGAACAAAGCTGATTGCGTCCATCAGGTTTGACTTCCCTAATCAACAAAGTTTAAATGAGATGACACAATCACACAAAAATATTTAATAACCTTAAATATTTGCAGACATGCACAAATCAGTAAAATGTACTTTGGTGACATTTTGATGGATTAGGAGCATTTCCAAATGATAATAACCTATTTTTTACTTACCCTCAAGTATATTTATTTAACTCCACTTTAGCGGGTTTAAGCAAATTCTGTTCTTTTGGTTGGTTGTTCCAATGCTCCCACCTACAACTGCTTTATTGTTTTATTTGACAGAAAGGTGCAGGATCCAATGAGAAGGTTTTAAGTGCTTCAGAAACGTGGTTTTGCTCATTTTATTTTATTTTATTCAGATAGTTTTTTTAAGAAGATTTGTTACAGGCTGGCTACCCTGTCCACCTCTGCAACAAGCACTCCATAAGAAGCACTGCCTTGTTACCGAGTCAGACAGGGGGCGTGACTCAAAAACACATTAAGACAAAGACAGAAAAGCTCTGACATGTTAATGGGCATTTGTGTCGATAATGCAGATCAATACAGGAAGCAAGTCGGATGACATGCACCGTGAGCCTATAAACGTGTTGCCATGCACAGCAAACATCAGAAAGATGAGATTCTCACTATAAAGCCGTCAGACCTGCATGATGATGCGCCACAGCATGGCAGGGACAGGCTCAGCTCCACTCACCTGATCCATTTGGTCCAATAATTGCTGTGAATTTGTGAAAAGGTCCAATTATTTGTCGACCTTTGTAGGATTTGAAATTTTCGATCTCGATTAGTTTTAAGTATCCCATGTTGACGACAGACAAGCCCAGTTCAGTTCTCTGTATGCTGTTTCCCTTTACTGTCTTCTGCAGTCCTTCTGCTTTATTTGTATATTAATTTATATAATGTTATTTTTATGTCAAATTTTCATAACGTGCAAATATAACGTTTGACATCCCAGCCTTTCAATCTCCCACCCCTGCACACGCCCCCCACTGTTACTGCAGGCTGCAGCACCAGGCTATAATAAAAGTCTCCCCTCTTTTTTTGGAGGGAGTAATTTGAAACTCATGAATCATGAAAATTACTGAACTGATCAACACTGAAAAATACAGGTTATATATATATAATATTGTAGAATTTATAGGGTTTTCTTGTCCTTGATAGTAGATATTCTAATCATTTTCAAACCTTCTTATATTTACTACTACAAATAATTCACTTCAACTATGAAAGTTTACATACCTGAAGTATGGATCCACAAACAATGGCTGAATTAACAGAAATGTACATCTTCAGGCAATTGCTGTTAATTAAGCGTCTATTTCTGTAAGTTATTGTATATATAGTGGACTGTTTATGTAGCTTCGTGTAGCTTCGGTCATCAGCTGCAGTGGGAGCTCTCCGAGGTACTGCATAAAGACACTTCAGTATGTAAAATAGTTTAACTACGTCTCATGATGAAATACACCGATAAATAATAAAGAAAATTTGTTATATTCACACCAGTACTGAAAGGGGTCCCACCCTGGTCCCACTCAGAGACACACTAAATGGACAAAGTTATTTAGGACACACCTGTTTTTCAGTGTTTGGCCCAGGTCTAGTGAATCTTAATGCTTCAGGACACAAAGACATTTTTGGACAACGCCATGATTCTAGCTTCTGTTCCAGCGTGATTGTGTCCGAGTGCGGGAAGAATGTTCATAAAGACATAAAGTTCATAAAGGTTGGATGCGCCATTACACGATTGTTACATTTAAATTTGCAGCATTTAGCTGACGCTCTTTTCCAGACATACATCAGTGCTTAAGTAGTCTACAATCCACCAACATATACTTTAATAGACTTTAAGGTCAGCGCTCTGTGCGGATGTGAAAGAACTTGACTGGCCCGCACAGAGCCCTGACCTTAAAGTCTAAGTATTTTAATGCACTAAAGTATATTTTGGTGGATTTAAGCTGCTTTACAGGTTTAAGAAACAGTTGTAGACTACTTAAGCAGTGATGTATGTCGCTCTGGATAAGAGCGTCAGCTAAATGCTGCAAATGTAAAAGTAACAATCGTGTAATGGCGTCCCAATACTTTTGTCCAAATAGTGCATTTATTCACGTTCCTACCACGTGTTCTGTAAGTTTACTGCGCATGTCCGGTTACCATGGCTACACAGACACTTGCAAGCAAACATCTTGAGCCACAAATTCACTGGTAAGATTTCCTGCCTCCCACTTTCTCCATTTTCAATTACAGTCACCACTTTTTGTTCCAGTATATTCACCATATGAGTTGAAATAACAGAAATACGTCATTAATAAATTAACATTTTTCTTTAAAACGGAGCCACTATAGAGGAGCTCTTCGTTCTTAGCAATGGAGAGCTGTACTGGAGGACATATTGTTGATTCCAGTGTTAATACATAGTGGTAAAATGTCAACAAACTGTAAACAAACTCATTTTAATATCACATATTAAAATACGAGTTAACCGTTACTCTGTTACTGTTTTTACTTCAGATAGAAGGAGAGGGAGAGAGAGAGGTTTGGTTTTCTGCCACCTTACTCACATAATGGTTCTGCAATCTTTTTTAATAGTAGTCTTTTCATGTTCAGTGTTTTTAACATTCAATGCACTCCTAAACACGTTCCTTTTAACTTCTTTAAACTACACGTGTATCTCAGGAAAGCATCTTGAACTGATCTGAACTGAGAGAAAGACGGAGAAAAAGAGAAATAGAGAGTGAGACAAAGAGACAGAAAGAGAGAGAGAGAGTAGAGTGGGACAAAGTGAGTTAAGAGTTTCTTTTGTGCATAGTCACAGTGTGAGAGACTTGGAGATTGTAATGAGGCTGTGTGTGTATGTGTTGAGTTGAGTTGAGTTTATTGTCATTTGTACAAAGTACAGTGTACAGAGCACAATGAAATTCTTACTTGAACACCCTCTTCACAGATAG
>JBBPDH010000130.1:22106419-22126090 GCA_037974565.1 Clupeocharax schoutedeni
TTGTAAGAGAACAAGTTTTACTCAAGATCTGATACTAGTTCAGATGGCGGTCACACACTCAGAGACAGAAATATATATATAGGGATTTTGATATATAAAACAAAATATAGAAATTTTCCTTCACATCCCCTTGTGTGAAAACATCCAGAAAAATTATGTTTATTGCCACCTAAAGGTAGAGGATATTTGCAATTTCTGCATTATTGTGGGAATTTCCGCATAAAATTATGAGTTTGATTCTCAAAAATAATCTGCATGTGACTGAATCTGCGACTCTTGATCCGTGTAAAACTGGGGGTTTACTGCTTAACAAGTAAATGGAAAATCTTTACAAACTTGCCTTAAACTACATAATGTTATTACACAACTTTCAATAGACTTAAAAATGTATTTTCTATTAAAAATGAACAAAAAACATCACATGGCTCGTAGCCTTATGTACGTACATCTCTCGGTATTTCCTTTAAAGTTTTTGAATCCTACCACCACCTGATTTCTTCCCTGTTCCTCCGCCCTATCTCTGTTCATCTTGAAGGGTCTGCTTCTAGAGCTCTTTCTCCTCATACAGTACTACAGGCTTTTCTCAGGTATATATTAAGGCATGGTCTTCAATATACACAATACACTAAATGTTAGAAACCACCTAAGCAAGTATATCTGAGATTACACCGCCACTCAAAAACAATGCAGTTTAAGGCAAGTGTGTGATGATTTAGGCATGTAATTTTGTTACTATAAGCTTCCACATTTCTTAGTTGACTGCCTGCAGGGAAAAAAACGTGTCTTACTTGTCTTATTTGTCTTATTGGAAGTCTTACTTTTTGGTGTAGTACTTATTTAAGTAATTTAACCGAGAGACCACTATAGATTACTCCTACAGATCTCTCATGCTTCAATTTGTTCTTTACAATTGACCATTATGACTATTTTGAGTTCAATGGATGTCACAGGAGCAGTGTTCTCACTGAGGTGCATTTAGATAATTCTTTCTGATGTTTTTCTGCAGACACAGAGACAGCTGGACAGGCAGAAGGAGCTGGCATGGGGTTTGCAGCAGCTGGAGCAGGCCAGGCAGCAGGTGGAAGAAGAGAGAAGAATGAGGGAGCTGGAGAGAGAGAGAAGTGTACAGCTGGACAAGTACAACCAGCAGCTGGCCCAAGAGCAGAGGATACAGTAAGGGCAGCACACCCTCAGTGACCAAAGGGCAGGAAATAATCCCTATTTTACAGTCAAACTCTGATAATCACTTACAAAACAATTCAGGATTATTTTCAGATGAGGTCCAGTTTATCTAATATATATTTATTCTTTTCGAATGTGTGCATGAATAATCTAATGCATTTTGATACATTTTAAAGAATGGAATTCCTTGTGTTCATGATATATATTTTTTAAGAATATACCATTCAGGTAATCACCATTTCTCACACATCTTAAATGAGATGCATTGATTTCTATTTAACATGTCTGCCAAAACCAATGGCAATAACTAGAACCTATTAAGCATTTCAGTGTCATTTATTTGAGACTTAAAATAGGAAGTTGGGACCACACACTCTTAGTTAATAGCCAGAGTCTATTAAGCATGTCAGTGCACTTTTAATTAAATCATTATCATGTTACCCCAGAAAGTGACCTAGTAGTTTGGAGTTTGCACCACACATTTATTTGGTTAATCCCACGACATTTCATATTATACTTTAAAAATGTATATTCAGATGCCATCAACGTATTCTGGAACGTGATTTTAGCATATTTTGTGCAGCACTGAGAGCAGCTGAGGTATAAAACAAAAGCTTGATGTTATTTTATACTAACTGACTCTGTTCTGTTTACAGCCAGCATTACCTCAATAACCAGCTGTACACCAACCGCCCCTCCGCCCACTACTTCACCCAGTTCGGCACAAGTTCTCGCTAGACGTCTCCAACTCCCCAACAGCAAATACATTTTGACTAATCTTTTATTTGCTTCTTGAGTGATAGACTTGATAGCACCTCATAGATGATTTTCATGACAACTGTGCAGTAGGCGGAGATTGTTCCATGGATTTTATTTTTTGAAGCATTTACATACAGTGGCTGATTCATGATTCACATACAGTATCATAGTTCAGTTCAACCCCACTTTTACAGACCCACCCCATCAGTCTCTCATTCACTTTCCCACCACTACTGCTCCATTCACCCCCATGGCACGAACAAACATCATAGAAATCAGGCTCTTTATCATTACAGGCAAATACAACTCTTCAAGTGCACGCACTCACACACTTCCTTCACTCTGATCCACTGCATTTTCTTTCAATTATCCTGGGTTAATTAAACTGATTTCATTTTTTTAACTTTTGATTTAATGTCACAAACAGAGAGCACATAACAGAACACACTCTTTCAAGCAAGTGATGTCTAGGCCTGAACCAATCTAGAATTGAACCTTCAGCAGCTTAAGCCAATTAAAGAAGTTATTTGAAAGTACAGTAAAATGCATAATATAATGAACTGACGTGTGCCCTTTCCACAAATGTGTTCTTTCCTGGCAGATGTGAGATTAGCTTTACAGATCCTTTGGGCTATGGGATATCCCTGCAGTTATCTATCTTTAGAGTCAATCCATTCCATTTAGTTTAAAATGGTGTGCTATTAACTAAGGGTACCCAATGAAAAGTCAGGTTATATCACAATACATTTGTCACAGTGCTAATACCTAAACAACAAAAACTACCTCCAATCCAAAATGCATTTTATGTCATTTTGCCACAAAGATTTACTATATATTTAAGCTAATTGCACCCAGTTCTGGTCCTGGAGATTTACCACCATGCAGATTTCAGCTATAGTTAATCCAGCACACCTGACCCAGGTGATGAAGGTCTTCATGGGCTATTGGTTCATCAGAAAAATTACACACAGGTCGCAAGAGTGCTGGATTTCCAAAACATTTTATCTAGTGAAATTGGGTTATTCTATTAACAAGGTTAATCTAGAATGACCAAACAATAACAATGCATTGCCATTATATTAGTCAAAGGGGGTTAGCTGAAATTAGCATTATTATAGTTTTGACATTTATTGCATAACCTAAAAACTTTCTTGAAATAAGCTTTATTGATGTTTAATATTCTAAAATCAGTCATCTAATGGCAAATATCTGACTAGAAGTGTAGTAAGTAGAATATATTCACTTACCAATTTAATTTTGCAGTGCATTAAAATGAAAAATACCAATGGCATTGCCCTCCTTACTGCAAAGCTTGTCTAATAGCAGCCATGAACGAAAGCAATTGTGGTCAGAACACAGTTCAAATTGGCTCCTGATCAAAGTTCAAATCTGCCCCTAATCCCCTCTACATTAAAAGCAAACAGCGGTATAGTACATATCTGTAAGACTCTATTCCAGTCTATGACCAACGCATGCTTGGACATTAACAGAACACGGATGTCTAGCAGCAGCTCAGTTGAATATTGACATAATTCACATCACTTATTCCTCCTGTATGAAAATAGACTTCTAAGGGAAATTTTGTCCTGAGTGTGTCTGTACAGCATAAATAAGGGAGGTAAACACAAAGCCCATTAAAACCAGCTCCGCCGGCCTTCTGCATCACCACTCACACACACACACAGACACATATACATACACTCGCACGCCCACACACACACACACACACACGCATGCTTCTCCCAGCGGGCCGTGGCTTACGGCAGGCAGCCCAGAAAGACTGGTTTCAATGACTTTGAGTCAGCACATTGCAAATTCTCCCTGCCTGTATGTATGTGCGCACTGTACAAACAAGACTAGAGCATCTCCTCTGCGCAAACAGCTTCGCAACAGATACACACAATACTGCAAATCTACACAAACAGGAAACAGCTGAAATTTTATGCTTCTTTTGATTCCCAATTCGAACGTCAATGGCCCTGATGTTTTGCTTTTTTTTTTTTTAGAAAAAATTCTGCTTTTCTCCCCAGACATTATCAAAGGATCATTTTTTTCTTTTCTGTTTTTGAGAACTATTCACTAGTAACCTAGAACAGTTATATCACAACTAACATTTTATGCCAAAAGGTTAAGAATTAAAACATCGACAACTGTAAAACCAAGACTGAGACATTTCTTTACAAATCAGTGGCATAACAAAACAATCATTTGGGTTTTATTTACATTCAAAGAAAAATCCTGAGGCTTTTATTTTTCAGCCCAGGCCTCAATTCAATTTCTCCACAAAAACAGAATTTGCCTTAGAGCTTCTTTTCGCAGACATCCCATAATGAGCCTTTTCATTTATTTCCACATAACACTGCTTATCAAAACGTAAAACATACCACACAGCGAAATTGGAACAAATGCTATTTGGTATAAGTGGTATGGAATCAAAATTCCCACCCCAACAAAGCATACATTCTCTGTGTAAGACACAAACCGTAACTAGCACATATATGATTGTGTTTTACATAACCAAACTGTCAGTGTGTACACCAAAGTCAGAGACCTTATCTTTATATGATTTCAGTCAAAATGGTCATTAGGTATAAATTCGTCATTTTTCAGTGTCAGAAATAAGCATACCAAGCCAAAAAGCAGGAAATACATTTAACAGAAAACTAAACATAATTTCCTCAATTGTAATATTAAAACTGTATAGGGATTTAAACTGTCCACTCAATTTAAATCCTACCTTTGTGCCCCCCTACTGTAACTTCAACTTCTATACTTCCAATCTTAAACCCAACCAGGTACTGTGTCCTCCCAACAAAAGCTGTTCCCAAAGTTCTCCCTGACATTATGTTACCCTCCAAAGATATACAAATGTTTACACAGGCAACTACCCAAACACACCTTAGCTGCCTCACGTGCTTCTAAACTGAGATATTTCAGAGGAAATCTTACAAGAGAATACCCTCTTGACTATCCCTGCAGATTTCTGCAGAAAAAAAGTGTTAGCAGCTAGTAAAAGTTGAAGACACTTCATGCATTTAATGTTAAATTTAATTGTTAAGGCTTCTGTGTAATTTTCTGGTAAAAGCAGGTTTCTGCTTTTCTTCTGACAACGAAAATTAAATGACCATTTTGACTAACAAAACAAAAGGGTGATCTCTTCTTTTATTGTTTGAGTATGTGTGTGTGTGTGTGTGTGTATATATGTGGTATGGTGCAGGCTACTCTCTCACAACCCCATCAAACTCAGTACAACCTCAGACCCTTTTACACATCGGAAGTGTGTATTCATATGGCTTTTTACACCAACAGGACTGCAAGAGAGGATTTGTCAGTACACACAGTTTAATACACTACGATAAAGTACAATAAAAGGACAAACACACACAGAGGTCTACAGAAAAATGAGAACATTGTACCTGAAGATGATGGTGAGAAAAATGTTGATATCTGTAAGGTGGACAGGCACAGAGACCAGGGGAGATGGAAGCTTTCTAATACTGTAAATGGCTAACTGCTAGATGCGACTATGTACAGCTCGATATAAAGCACCTCATCTCAACGTTATCATTGCATCTTATATATTTACAGTATGCAGCTTGGCTATAGTGACCTGGATGTGAACAGAACTCAATAACAAATCACACACAAGTTATGAGAAACATAAGATGTATAATGTCTTCATAAAACAAAAAACAGAAATAAAAGCTACACACAGGTCAAAACAATGAAACGATGAACTGCACACCTATGTCTTATGCAATCCATACGTAGTGCACACCATGCAAATGCTTGCATGATGTGCTGATCAAGATTTTTAAGGCCCTCAATTCTCCCTGCTCTTCTCCTTCTCTACTGCCCACTCTCTTCTGTTTTTGGCATTAACCGCGGGGTGTCTGCATGTCTTGCTGTTTAAAACGTCATGTTAGAGTCCATTTGAGTACACTGTAAAATGGAATGCACTGAATTTACTCAGGTTGTACGTTGGTTTGGCACAAACTAAACATTTTACATAAATATATAAAATACATTACATACAATTATTGAAGAAAGTCAGAAATGATGATCTGCTTTTGCCACTTTCATCTTAAAATAGTTGTCAGGATTTTTGCTTTTTAAAATTATATTAAATCTGGCGCAAACTGCAGTGGAAAATCATGAAATGTGCCACACACCACCTTGAAATGGTGGAGCATTCCTGTATTCCTGTGTTCCTGTATCGTTTGAGTACTGCATTGAAAACAAATTTCATTTAAAAATCCATGTCACAAATTCAATCTACCCTGAAATGTAATCCAGCACAAGTATTTCAAACGCATATGCCTCATTAAATTCAGTGCAATCGTAACAGTTATAACAATAATAGTGACATGTCAAAACGTGCCAAAATAAAAATTCAAAGATCCATTACATCGATTCAATGTTGTATGAAGTACCACATGGAGGGTTGATTACATTTCAGGGTGGAATGTAAAGCATACAAAAATTCAGCTTTTTTAGTCAAGAGGTCAAAAAATAAAGTTGTTGCCGTTTTTTATGCGAAAAGTCACATGCATTTTCTGTTTTTCCACTGCAATGATTACATTTCAATATGGCATGATTGTTTATTTAATGTTAGAACCTTAACTTTTTAGAGGTATAAACAGTAGGTGACTTGAGTAGGGATAAGGTGGCATGCCATCTCCCTTGTGAGCAAAACAACCAAAATGCATCTCTCTTATTAACATGTGTGTGTTGGTTGGTTAGTGCTCTCGTTGGGATTTTCTCCCAGTTTATAAATGATGAATCACCTACTGGATATAAAGTCTTGTTTTTAACGCCCTTTTTTATTCATGTGGATCTGATGGAATTGAGTAAATTCAGAGCAGTATTTTCTGTCTGTAAAACCTAGGATGCCGTCTGTATGTCAACTGTATACGCTAAAAGGAAACAATGTATTGCAAAATGATCTGTAAACAGTTTACCTGGCAGTCCCTACACACATCAGGCTACACTGAAAAATGTGAGGCACTGAATGCTTCATTCAAATATGCACATCATTTCCACATGAATAAAATACACTACATCATTGCTTTTTTTCTTTTGGCTGAGTTGATGATATATTTTATTCATGTGCAAATTCAGCTCAACGCTTAGTCAGTGTAGGCTCTTCTCTTGTGTAGTCTAGTAATTCCCTCCGGGTATACCGACTATACTCGAAGTGCATTTGTTGGTCCAATTATGTCTAAGGTCAGTTGCAGCTGTGTGTCTTGAGTTACGTTACTTGGCATCAGGTTTCAGTGTTTGTATTTATGGTGTACTGTGCATATTGATTGTTTGGTCAGTCACTTAGATATGAGTTAGTGGGCACATGTGTGAATCTGACTTTGATTTGAGGCCTACCCTGCCCTGCTAGTCTAGGACGGCGGCAGAGTTGGGCAGGCCGTGGTTTGTTGGACCAGTAGAGGCAGGGTTGAGGAGAGAGCTGTCCTGAGGATCCATCTCAGGCTCTTCTCTGGCTCCGCTGTACTGACTGGCCAGGGACTCGTCCATGATCACCTCTGTCTGAACGCTGTTGCTGTTGCCGTAGTCCAGAGCACCGTCACTACACAGCTTACTGTCCTCACACAGAGACGGCTGACTGGCCGTCCGCTTCTCCTCATTATCACTTCTCAGAGAGAAACAGGAGAGAGAGAGAGAGAGACAGAAAGAAAGAGAGAGAGAGAGAGAGAGAGAGAGAAAGTATAAAAGACAGAGAGAGACAACATAAGACAGGAAAAAAGAGAAGGTTAGGAAAAAAGTGCAAGAGAGAAAAACAGAACATGAGAAAGAGAGAAAGAGAAAGAAAAGAAAGAAAAGAGTTAAACAAGAAGAACATTTGAGAATGGGAAAAAAGGATGAGGACAGAGTAGGACAGATTATAAAATCTTCTCGAACTGCTAGAATATGAGCGGGGAAAGGGAGGAAGGAATGACGAGCTCAATATTGGAGAGGAAGCAGGTGCGTGCATAAAAAAAAGACACTGCAAATCATACCTCTCTAGAGATCTGTTAGCATGGGGGAACAACATCAGGACAGAGAGAGGGAGAAGGTGAGGAACACAAAGAAGCAATTCAGTTTTGTCCTTCAGCATAGATCTAGGTCTCATACACCACACACCTGTACTCCCCAAACGTCTCGTCCTTCATTGGCCGAGCCTCTGAGTCCACCTGACCCTCCTCCTTATCTTTAACTGAGACAGAGACGAACCAAAATGTAAGCTGTTACATTTCTAGCCAGCCTGCTTATAGCCTAATCAGTGTATCAGGAGCTTCACATATTAATTAGGCAATATAAGATATTATGCAAATTTAGTTGGATTAAACTTTCACATCTCTCACAATGTTAACCCTGGTCATCACAGGCTACCTGATCCTGTGCTATTTCACTTTAGTTGTTTTATGCAGTGTAAAGTGTCTGGGGAGAGGGTAGAGTTAGGGATTTGAGTTTCTCATGATGGCATCACACTGCGTCCATCCCAAACTGCTAAACTGAGCACTGGTCATACCTGAGTACTTGCCGCCCTTGCTCCGCTTGATAAAGCACAGAATAAGTAAAATCAGTAGCAACAGCACCAGTGCGCTGATGAGCCCAATGAACCAGCCTTCAGTAGCAAAACCACTCTGCACCTCCCTCGCTTCTGCAGACCCAAAGCAGATCAAGGGCATCGTTATGAAAAACAGAAAATTTAAAAAATGATTAAGCAAATAGCTCCTGACATAACATATGATCTTCTATCACCTCATGTCCTATATATTGCATCTGTTTTATGTATAACGCACATTTAAAGTGCATGCTTGGTACCTGCCCCTGCTGTCTGTATCACCGTCTCCCAGAAGGTGCCGTTACTGTAGGCAAAACGCAGGCTGTACTGGGAGCCTGGCTGCAGGTTCTGCAGGGTGTAGAAGGACTGGGAGGAGTTCACATCCCCCGACCGCTTCCAGGCTCCTCGCTCTGAGCAAAAACAACAGACACGGCGATACAAATGATGAGACAGAGCACATCAGGACTTATTATTTAGAACCTAACTTGAAGGTTAGTTTGATCTAAACAGCTTAATGATGATGAGTCATCATAGCAACATAAGCAGTTCTTAATAAACATCACCAGCTGATGTGCATCCAAAGTCTTCAATGTTGTTTTTAGGCTTTTTATATATGGATTATGACTGTGTGCTTTTCATATACTTTTAATCATTTACGTTCAGTCATCCTCTTTTAATATTCTTTCTAGCTAGGGTAAAGTATTCAAAATATACCAATCAGTCCACATTGTGGTAAATATTAAGTCATGTCCTGTGGATAATGGGAATTTTTAAGGTCTTTTTAATTCTGGAGGCACTTAAGGAAGCATTCACTTCCTTGTTTCAATGTGATGGCAGCAATGTGCGAATAGTGCATTCCATTCAAGCTGTGCTTGAGAGTAGACAGCATTACCACAATTACCCGACAGCTGACTGGAAGCAGGTCAATCAATAAGAATGAGAAAAAGAGAGCAATTCCATTAATGTTTTGTGTGGAGCACTTACCGTTTTTCTTTAGGTACTGAATATGGAAGCCCACATTCCTCTGTCTCTCATGAGAAACCCAGGATAAGTTGACTGATGTCTCTCCAACAGACAAACTGATGTTGCGAGGTGGACCTATTTGCACAAAACAAAGCACACATTAGGGCCTTCATAAACAGTGTTAAAGAAAATGTTAAAAACATAAAAATGGTCTTTGAAGCTTCCAAACTATGTTACTGCAAAAGATAAACCTGGAAGAAATGTAAAAAGTGTAAATGATTGAGCACCCTTAACTAAAATTTCTGTTCCTATATTTAAGTGACTATATGATGATTAGGGCTGTCAAGCAATTAAAAAATTAATCTAATTAATTAAAGCTCCCAGATTTATTAATCAAAAAATTAACTGCACACATTGCTGTAAAAATGTTTACAGCAAAAATGTAAAATGTAAACATTTTGTATATTTTAGCTGCAGTTAAAGACAATGTACATACAAGCACGGACATCGGATGCATTTTTATTTTGGGCTCTGGAGCAGGGGTGAGGTATGTGGGGGCGATAGCTGTAGCGTAGTGTTTTCTGGGGGGTGGGAGGTGAGGATGCGGCAGCTCGCATGTTTAACTCATACAAATCGCTGGGTGAATAAGTGGGTGGACAAAATCAAAATGAATGATTTTATTAGTAATTGGTGTATTATAATTAATAAGAGAGAGATTTAACATACATTTGGAGTGTAGAGACCATCTAGAGAGCTCAGCTGGCCCAAGTTTTGTGATTGTTGTACCATTACTTGCCATTTCGATGAATAAAATTGAAAAAACAGTAACCCCCTGGTTTTTTGCGGGGGTTACGTTCCAAGAGCCCCCTCATATAGAGAAAAACCATGTCATTGTGATGTGGTTAAAATGCCTAAAAGTACTTGTTTTTATAGTGTAAACCTTAAATATGCCGCCAACCATGTTCCTAAAACATTTTAAACCATTCATACTGTACAGTTTACACTGGACTCCAGCAGTGCTAGAATGTAAATACAGATGTTACCACTGCATAGACTGTACTGTAATTCATGTATGGGCATTTTTTTGGTATACACTGTTGTTTTCCTTGGTATAAGCAGTTAAACACAGTAATAAATTAATTTAATGTGCTGATCCGCACTCAGACCATGCTTCGACGAGCTACAAAAGCTTAGGATGACAATTTGTGGCACATGAACACTGTACCTCCATCCAGTGTTGTGGCTCCTTCTTTAGTGATGGGTGAGCCGTCTCCCACGGCAGTGCATCCCCGCAGATAGAACCGATAACGGCTGCGAGAGTCCAACTTTTTAAGAGTCAGCTGAGACACTGAGGGATCATCAATCTTCTCTGTCTGCATGGGCCTGTTCTCAGTATCAACTGGAGAGAGAGAGAGAGAGACAGACAGGCATGGGGAGAGAGAGAGACAGAGAGACAGGGACAGAGACAGAGAGAGAGAGATACAGAGAGAAAGACAGACAGAGAGAGAGACAGACAGAGATAGATACAAAGAGAGAGAGACATACAGAGAGAAAGACAGACAGACAGAGAGAGAGAGATACAGAGAGACAGACAGAGAGAGAGATACAGGGAGAGATACAGAGAGAGAGACAGAGAGAGAGAGAAATTATGGTGAAATAAAGGGAAAAAGAGAAATGAAGAGAGAAAGGAAATAAATGATAGACAGAATGAGAAAGAGAAAGAAAAAGAGAGAGGAGGAGAGAAAGAGAGAAATCAACAGACATAAAGAAAAAGGGGCAACAGAAAGAATTAATCAATGTAGATTTCAAAGATTACCAACAATCTGGAAGGTTTCTTTGAGGTTACTTTCTACAAGGGCATTACTGTAACAGGTGTAAGTGTGTGGACATACGCTGATGGTATTCAAGCAGGTATCCAATGAGTCTTCCGTTGGTTTCAGCGGGTGGGGTCCAGTGAAGAGTTATCTCTGTCTCTGAGGGGCTGACCAACTCCAGAGAGGCGGGTGGACCAGGAACTTTCAGGAAAAAGAGGACAATGTAGATTAGGGGCTCTGCAGCCTACCTGCACTGAAGACGTTTTCTCGTTAATTATGGCAAAGATTATAAAGCATTTTTAAAGTTTGACAGTTACTTCATATGCTGAATTACCTGATATGGTTTAGCATAAAGTGCTTTTTAAAAAATTTGATTTACTTTTGTGTCTTTTATAAAATGACTGCAGCGTCCATATTTTACACACACACACACACACACACACACATATTTCAAAACATTTTCTTTCGTTGAATTCCCTCTGACTCACCACCCTCAGGTGTTTCAAAAGGACGTTCATCCGATCGGGGTCCGTCTCCTTTGCTGTTGAAGACGCTGACAGAGAGAGAGTAATAGGAGTACGGTTGCAGGCCTCCCAGATCCTTCTTCTCCTCATTAGCGGCAGTTGTCACAACAATCTCACTCACAGGTTGTCCGTCCTCCTGTCGGTGGTGGTGTCCATCACGTTTGCCGAAGTTCTGCAGGTGGATCTTATAAGAGGAAATAAACATGTATCTTCCTTTTATCATGCTCATCCAGAGAAGATGTGATGAGAGGATGCATTTAATTTTCCATTTTATCAGTGTGGAGGAAAACCACACGCTTTTATCTTTTGAAAACCGAGGCTTCAATAAAAAGATTAAAACTCCCTTAGGACTGTGGCTTTGAGTAGCTAAAACACTTTTCCCAATGGAAAGAATAAAGATCCATTAGATGTCGATCTCCTGGAGTTTTAAAGACTGCAGAGATCAGAGTGTGGGTGCTAAACTTTTATCTCTGTGTTTTAGAGACTCAGAGGTCAGTGCTGTTTTCAAGAGGGGTTGTAAAGGATTGATGGCAGCAGGGCAGTACCTTGTAGCCCATCAGATGCCCTCTCACAGTCTCTCTTTCCACAGGGGCCCAGGTCACCTTGATCTCTGTGCTGCTGAGCACAATCACCCCGACGTTCAGTGGAGCTTCCTCAGGATCTGAAGAAAACAAACACACACACCATGCACACTCATGCTGAGTTGAGCCTTTGGGCGATTGATACGCATAAGTAGAAGAGGCTGGGATGAGTCAGAGCTGCTAATAATCACCCCCAGACATCACTTCAGAATTATGTCCTGTTTGAAGTACTGGCACAAAGTGTTGCTTTGGCCAAAAATTGACTTTATAAAATTTACATAATTTTCCTCTTCACCTCAGCCATGTTTAGTGTCAAATCTGCTTCTTTGGTTCAACACTGGAGCTATACAGGAGCATCCAGCTAACAAGCAGAGGAGGCTTATAGCCACTATTTAAGTGGAACCAGAATGGACAGTATGAAATGTACTTGTATAAATATATTTCTGTTACTACACATAAATATATGTAGTAACAGAAAAAGACTCCAGATACACTACAAATGTAATTAATAGCATTTATAACCCAAATTAAGGTCTAAACCAGTAAGAAAAGAGGAGACTCACAGTCCTCTCCAGAGTAGCCGATGGTGGATTTGGGGTCCGGCCCCTTTCCCAGGTCATTAACAGCCTGCACTTTGATGTCAAAAGCAGTAAAATCACCCACATCAGTGACGACGAAGGGCGGCGAGGTGGTGAAGTTGGAATGCCAAGAAGGCCCGCTGCCTACAGCTTTCCTCCAGAATACCTTATAGCGGAAATCTGGCCCATTGAAGCTCCTCCTGTCCATCTCCTGCAAGAACACAGAAGAAAGAGTGCACAAAAGTACGAAAAGCAACATTATATTTGTTATAGATAACGGTGTGTAATTCAGTGTTACAAACTGCATGGCACAGTTTGAGGCAAAGGTTGAGGCATGCAGTCTGCAGAGTGCTATACTTGTGGCTGTTAGCTCCCATTACTCATTAGCTATCATAGCATCATAGTATCAATACAAAACTGAGAAGCTAGTTCAGACAGCTGAAGACTGACATTACATTTGGGTTCAGGGGAAGATGGTGTAAATTTGATTTTAGGTGCGGCTATTACTTTAAAGCAAATCATTGCCTGCATTGGGATTTCAAAACAAAACTATGTGCATTTATTCATAAACTGCAGGTGAAAAACTATACAAAACAGTTTCCTTCATGAAATGGAAAGAATGTGTAAAATGGAAAGAATATGTGCATGTCTGACATCCTGATAACTGATTTTTAAGCTGTTGCTTAACTTTAAATCCCCCAGTGTACTGTTTCATCCCACTCTCTGTCAAATAATAGCTCATTAAATGCCTAAGTGTTGTCTAGTGATTCACATTAGAATATAATATATACTAATAATTATATTGCTAGAATGAATAAAATGACCTGTGTGCAAAAGCTTGTGCCTGGTAGTGTATATTTATGGAGTAAGTCAAGGGCTGAAATGTTAAAAAGCTGTGGTGGATGCTGAGCTTGGAACTGTTTGTAGCACTTACGTTCCATGTGATGAGGAGTGTGCCTGGGTCTGCGGACTCACTGCGCACTCCTTCAGGGTTAGTGTCTGGCCCTGTGGAGGACACAGAAACCTCAGACCAAAACCCTCTCACACGGCAATAAAAGGCTGTCACCTCACATCAGCACAACAGAAAAGCTTTCCCTTAGTGTGCCACAAAGAGTTGGTGGGGAACTTTGCAACACAAACTGATCACAAGTCCTTAACAAAGGTGATGCAAAGGTGTGTCTACACTTGCCCTTGAATGACAATCCACCTTACACCGCAGTATCAGAGTAGTTAATGGATAATTCATTCAGTTAAATGCTGACCATGATGTGGCTTGATATCATTTGCTTCTTATTCATAGCTCTTTAAAACAAGAGGAGAAAATCATGTTTGTTGTAAGCAAAAGAAGACCTAGACGAAAGTATTGGGATCATTACACCAACAAGGACTTTAATGACACTGCATTCAGATACATAGACTTTAATATGGAGTTGGTTCCCTCTTTCTAGCTGTAACAGCCGCCACTTCCTTAGAAAGCTTTCCACAAGATTTTCTGTGGGATTTTGTGTCCATTCATTCTGCAGAGCATTCATGAGGTCAGGCACTGATGTTGGACGAGGAGGCCTGGCTCACAATCTCCATTCCAGTTCATCCCAAAGGTGTTGGATGGGATTGAGGTCAGGCCTCTGTGTGGACCAGTCAAGTTCTTCCACACTGAACTCATCCAACCATGTCTTTATGGAGCTTGTTTTGTTCACTCTTTGAATTTGATGTTGTATACACAGCTATCATTAATCATTTCTGCAGAGCATTGCAATAAAAGGACAAATCAGAAGTGCAGGCCAATAGAACTGTGTAAATATCAAAATGTAACTTCCAATGAAGTAAATATGAAAACATGCAAACCAGTATAGCAGAATAAAAGTAAAGTATATTCAAATCTCAATATCGAAGAGGCGTTGACAACTTACAGGAAGCAGGAGTGGGATAAGCATCAGAGGGCGAGCTGGGGTCACTCTTGCCGACACTGTTGATGGCGATGACCCGGAAACGGTAGGACAGGAAGGGTCTCAGTTGGAGAGAAGTAAATCGAGTGTCTCCAGACACACGAGTCAGTTCCTCCCAGCCCTCCCTATCAGTCTCCTCAAACTCCACCACATATTCTGCACACACAGAAGCATACACACACACACACACACACATCATCAGAAAGTGTTTCACGCAGCAGGATTTTTCCGTTCGGTTATTCGGATAACTTAAACCAGAAGGTTTTACACACACTGAGATTTAGCATATTTGCAGGTTATTCACTTAATACCTACTACAAATATGAGTACCTTTAATTTTTATTAATCACCACAGACGTATAAAAAAACACCTAACTTTATTATGTTCATAAGAAAACTGTTAAATATTTAACAAGCAATAAAGTTACAGCCAATTCGATGACACAGTTAAGTAGTACAATGCTAAACTAGAACAAAAAGTCTGGAGTTTATGGAATAAATGGTTAAGTGGTAAAAACCTGTGGTGTGTAAAAACCTTTGACTAGTCGTGTGCCTGTCCTCACTGTGAACCCCACCCGCTCCTGAATTTATGTCTAAATCCATATTTTCAGCTTTTTAGAAATACCAGCTACCCTTTGTGACAAGGGAAATATTGTGACAAGATTTCGTAATGAATGGTCCAATAATATGGTCCAGATGACTCTTAACATTAACCCCCATTGTAACATAATAATGTTTTTCCTTCCCTAATTAAATGATCCAGCATTTTTCCTTTCAATTTCTACTGCATCAGTAGCGTATGGTCTGTTACTGCAGACAATAGTTTCTCTGTATTTAGAGAATTTCTTCCTATTGGCTTCTATTGTAAGCGGATTTCAACTCAATGGATTTTCTGATTAGCACATACAAGGAATTTATGCTCATTACTATAGACCACTAATGTAGCAGACATGAAATGCTTAATATTCCTTTAAGAACAGTCTAATTATAGCTAGCCGCACACTTTCTCATCCAAAATGAATAATCAGCTCAAAATACCTATATTAGGACACATATATCACACACAGTCAGTGTATATTTACTCAATATAGGGCTTTTATGGTCCTGCCCAGGTATCCAGGAGAGAATGATGGAGCGGTCTTTGGGCTCAGTGAGCTGTAACTGGGACGGTGAATCTGGCCGGTCTGGGAAACACAGAGTCCAGCATGTAAACAGCAGTACATTTACACACATCCATATCTTTAAAGGTTATTTCTCCCAGTTGTCCATGGCCAAGAAAAATGTGTCTTTATCTATAGGTCAAAATTACAATAAACCCATCCACTTCATATTATCTGTACAAGACTTGTCATGTGTGCAGCCTTTCAAGAGTGGGGTGCAAAACAGAGCATCGATGTGTTTAGTAGATTTTTAAATGTCATACCGACTACAGTGATGGAGCCGCTGGCTTCCGCCATGTCCAGGCTCGTTATGACTTCACAGGAATAAACACCCTCATCCTCCTCCTGAACATTATTCACTATGAGCTCAGTTCCATCAATCACATACCTGAAACACATCAATAATTTTCAATAGGCAATAATCATATCACCAACTGTGACCTCACAATTTGGTTATGATTCTTAATGATTCAGTTCAACTGAATTCAGTTATTTTGGTATAATTCAGAATCATTTCTATAAATACACTTTCAACTTTAAAAGAGTTGACCAAAGTGCTGTAAACTGACATAAGAAAAAGAATAAAAACCAAATACAACAATAAAACAGTAAAACAATAAGACAATAAAACCAACATCTAAACAGATTTAAAAGCCAAGGAAAAGAAATAAGTTTTAAGAGAACTCTTAAAAACAGAAAGGGAGTCAGCCTGCCTGATGTTCAAAGGCAGTGCATTCCACACTGAATATACAAATGTGCCTGATGAATTATTATTATTATTATTATTGTTGTTATTTTTTTTTAAAAATTGTAATTTCTTTTGTAGTAGAAGTAGTTATTATTATTATTGTATAGCATCAATAATCTCGGTGGATGTGCCCTGATAAGTTTAAAAAGTTATAATGGATCTTACTTGTCTCCATCAGAGAACTCATCAAGCTTCTTCTTGCTTTTTCTCCACAGGACCTGAGGGGTTCCCAGATTGCTGTCCATCTGGTACTGGCAGGTAAAGGTGGCCGACTTCCCCTTCTGGACGTGTAGAGCACGAGGTGGGTCCACAATCACGGTCCTGTCTGAGAGCAGTTTGTGAGGGAACAGCTGTTACCCAACCTACACTCTTCACATGTGCTACCAGTGTAACATGACTACCACAGACCATTAAAACAGTGGTTTAACAGGTTTATTTTTCCCATTTGCATAATAAATGATCTAGACATTAGTGTAAATATGAGCCCACATACTGTATGAATGTTAGATTGCACAATATATTGTTGGTTAATCATTCATTTAATACTGACTTTTGCAATACTGAAGGCTGCAATAGGCAACCATGTGTTTTAATATGTGCATAATGATTACTCACAGTTTAAATGTTCATGTGGGTGCTTTGATGAATGAAGATCCAAAAATATTGCAATGTTCAGCTTTAACCATGTAACTTTATTGATTTAGGTGTTTGTAATTGCAACATATACAGTAGCAATTCTGCGCCATCGCAGACATGAGCTTGCAAAGTGAAAAAGAGAGAGTCTGAGCATGCCATTATATTGTTTACTCACTGAGCACTTCCAGCTCAGCGGAGATGGTGGTTTTGGCTTCATCTACTGAGCAGGTGTACAAGCCTGTATCATTGTGGGACGCACTGCTGATCTGCAGTGTGCCATTGCTTAGCTGATTCATCCTGGGGTTCGTCAACACAGAGTCCCAAGACTCACCCTCCCTAAAACACACACACACACACACACCCACACACACACACACACACAAACGCACACACTTTACTATGCCTTTAGAAACCAGTGAAGATTTTAATAATGAATGGACTGCTAGAAACAGTCAAAATGACTTGGAAATAAAATATGTTACATTAAGTTAACATTTCAAAAATACAATGTTCTACCTGCAAGCTAGGACTCTCCCCAGTCACACAAAACCATCAGCACTGGGAGAGTGACGTTTAGCACCTGCTTCTTGCATATCGAATGAAGTCATTGTGTCTTTTTTTCCGACCTGTTCTGATTTTCATAAGGATATTTGATAACTATTCTCTGTCATTCATTATTAACACTCTAAGCAGTACAGAGTGAACCATTCCAGGCTTGAAGGAACATTTCATGGGGAATTTCATCAATCATCGCAAACTATCGAATACACTATTTTTCACATGCTCCTATTATAGTGAGTGACGTAAAAATAATTAAGGGGAAACTGAAGCTTTGGTCATCTGGAGAAAAATTTATAAATTAACAATAAACATGGCACGACTTGCTCACCCCACTCTGAACTGACTGTATCTCAGAGATGTGCTGTGTGTCTTGGGTAAGTAAATAAGCAGATTTACTAAATGGTCAGAATTTTGATGATTTGCTGTAAATGGAGCTCTCAGGCTAAATCTCTTCAGAACGTGTGGCTCCTTTACAGCAGCTCTATTGCAAATTTCTCACCCCGTAATGTTCCGAAACACCATTTAAACCCCACTGGTCATACAGCTCTTGCTATTGTCAGCACACATGGCTGAGCTGGAAAAATATCAGCTCGAGTTTCTCTCACCATGTGACCTGAGGCCGGGGAGAGCCAAATGTCTTGCACTGCAGTTCGGCCGTCTGTCCCTCTGTTACTCTATACATCAAACCGTCCTCAGTCAGGATCTGTGCAGGGAGCTCTGAAACACCAACAAAACCCCTCTTAAACACCACTGCTCACACATTTTGGACAAATTAGGAAATAATTCACGATTATTTTGAAATAAATTGAGTGCATATTGTTCCTATCATATAAAAACCTCACAAGTGCTTATGTTTATATCATTAGAAACTGTCTGCTGCCCTTTAAATGGACATTTCATTTTATAATGAACCATCCAATAAAAAACAAAACTATGGTAGTAAAATTTGGTTATGTTCACTTAAAGCTGATTCTCCTAAAAATGAGGTTCTCTTATGACATTTTTATTTCTGCTAACACAGCAAACAAATGCATAACCCATCTCTTACCAATGACAAAGACGTAGCTGTTAACGAGGATGGTGCCATGCTTGTTGGAGGCCTTGCACTGATACACTGCTGTGTCACTGAGCCTCACGTCTTTCAGTATGAGGACTCCTCCCTTTACTGTACGCCTGGTGTCTGGGTCTATATCTACACAAAGACTGCAGAGTTAGAGAACAATTTCCTCTCCCTAAAGCCACAAATCTAATTACAGACTTTTCCATTTACTCAGATTTAGTCAAGTTGTCAGGTGTTCAAAGCTTTTTCGGTTTTACAATTTTACACAGGAGCTACAAGGCTAATGTAGCTGATAAAGTGCTTTTAGATAAAGCCACTACTGTAGCCTGGCTGACTGGCGCCTGCTTCATCACACACTTCATTGAGCTGTTAAGTAACTGCTAGTATCTAATAGACGTGCTGATGTGGTTTCTGACATTGTACTGCATAAGGAAAACAGAAGAAATGTCTGCTCCACGTAGATTATCCACTGGTGTCCCACAGGGCTCGGTCTTAGGACCACTTCTCTTTTCTCTTTATACTTTTCTCTTGGGGATGTAATAGCCTCGCATGGCTTCTCATATCACTTCTATGCTGATGATACACAACTTATTCTCTCTT
>JBBPDH010000130.1:22129867-22147947 GCA_037974565.1 Clupeocharax schoutedeni
TATTGTTGGGTTAGGTGTTGGCTAGTTATGTGACAGTTGTTGTATAGATGTTCTGACTGCAGTATCTTGGTTAAATAGTTGACATGGATTTAAGCTGTTTTTCAGGTAAGGAACAATTGTGGACTTTTTAAGCACTGATGTACGTCGCTCTGGATAAGAGCGTCAGCTAAATGCCGTAAATGTAGACTTCATGACCAGATGAGATCTTTGTTCTTTTTCACAAGGCCATTCAAATTCTGTTAAATGTGATGCAAATGATGAAGCCTAAAATAAAAATACTGTATAATGTTTATTATTATAACAATATAACAGAGATTTTTCAGTCTCTTCACTCCCAAGGCCAGATATCACACAAGCAATAGCCCAGTGGTTGAGAGCCACCTCTGTAGTAATATCTAAAACTGCTAGACTTTGCTCTACATGATTTATAAAGGTATCAGCTGCACCCCCCACACTCTTTTAAATATTGTAGGATCTTGTACTCTGACTTTATTATTGTTTATTATTTAACCATAAAAAAGTATTTGAAAATGCATAGGTTTTTGAGATTCCTTAACAACTTGACACAGTTGGAGACAAGTGTTGAATTAAACATGTAGTTTATAAAATGGTACAAGTTTCTACTACAAGTTTCTACTACTTTTACAACAAAGGAAGCAAATTACGGACAATATAAATGTCTCAGCTAATGGATTGCATTTCCTTACTTTAACTCCATATTTTGCTTGTTCTGGAGCTACAATTTTCCAGGACAAATGTTAAAACCCACCCACCCACACACACACACACACACACACACACACACAAGCTACCTTTGAGAGGGTTGCCATTCATGCTCCAGGTGACTTTGGGAGTTGGGATCCCATCTGCTTGGCAGTCCAATCTCACAGTTTCTCCAGGGGCGTACAGTTCACTCTCTGGTTCTTTAATCCAATAAGGAGCAGCTAGAGCAACGCAAACACAAACACAGACAGGCACATCAATATCATACATGTGTCTGTGTGTGTTTAAATATAAAAATATATTAAAAATATCACTCATCATTCATTCATTTTCTGTGATGCTTAATCTTTACTAGAGTCACGGGTACCCAGAATCTATCCCAGGACCAAAAGGTGCGAGACAGGGACTTACCAGCCCACCGCAGTGTATTTATACATATATACACAATATATATATACATAATACATATAAGTATATATATATACAAAACCTGTGCCTCTTTAAGTTACTGGCACCCTCCAAAACTACTAATTAGAGGATGTCTTTGCCGAGGCAGTTACTAATTAGTTTTTACAGGCTTGGCACACTGCAGTTGCAGAGCTTTATTGAATTATCCTTGCCTGGACGCCCTGCAATTTAATGCCCCAGTGAATAAGTGGGCTAGTTTAATGCATACCTTCTACAGTGACGGTATAGGTGTGTGTGACAGTGCCCTGTGTATTGGTGGCAGTGCACTGGTACTCTCCCTGGTCACTCTCTGAAATGTTGCTGAATCGTAGCAGTCTGTCAAAGCTCTCCCTGGAGGTACGAGATTCAGACAGCGCCCCATCCTTCCGCACCCACTTGACAGACGGAGTCGGACTGACAAAATAATGACAGAGAGAGAGAGAGAGAGAGAGAGAGAGAGATTTTAAATGTAAATAAACCATCTTCAACATTTAGGATGAAAACTACACATTCATGTCTTAAAACAAATAGAATGGTCTAGATTTACTTGTGTGAGGACATTATAGATTATGCTTACAAATGCTTACAAGGCTTAGAAAATTCAAATCAGTCTGTCAAAAAAAGAGGTTTGGTTTTTTGCTACCTTAATCACATAACGATTTTGTGATGCTTTTTAAATGCTGAGTCTTTTCATGTTCAGTGTTTTAAACATAATCTAATCTAACATAATAGGTGTCTGTTTTTTCAATATACTCCTAAACACTTTCCTTTAACCTCTTGAACTCTATAACACAGGCTTTAACAAAACAAATGTAGCTCTGTGTGTTGTGCCAATAAAGTACTTTAAACTGAGAGAAAGACGAAGAAAAAGCAAGAGATAGAGTGAGAGACAGAGAGAGAAATATAGAGAAAGAGAAAGACAGATAAAGGGGGAGAAAGACAGAAATAAAAAGAAAAACAGAATGAAAGAGCCAGGTAGACAGAGAGAGATAATGAGAAAGAGGGCAGGAGAGAGAGAGAGAGAGAGAGAGAGAGGACAACCAAAGCAGAGAGGGGAGATAGCTGTCAGTAAAATTATATGCTCTGATAATGACAAAGACACATAAACAGGGCATGTTGATGCTACAGATGAAACACACACACAGACTCACAGGCCCTGGACGATACACTCCAGATCAAGACTCTGGCCTCTCAGCACCAGATAGGAACTGCGGGAACCAGTAGGTCTCATCATTTGTGGTCTTCTGTTCCGAACCACCGAGTTTGCTACAGAAAAAGGGAATAAGGAAAGCAACATCAGAGGGAACAAGCTAAAAAAACAAGCAAACATGAACACATGTCAACTTTCATACATAAACAAACAGAAATACAAAGGCCAGTCATCGTACAGTGTCTGCTTCTGGTGGGCCTGGATTATGCCAGCATTGCCTGAAGTCCATGAGGAGCTGCATCGTGCAGCTCTCCATCAAAGTCCTGTCACATTAACACACAGCGGGCATATGCTCACTCCTCCCTCTCTCCCTCTCTCCTCCCAGCCTGCCCAGCTATCTTCAGCTCCACCAAAGAACCAGACCCATCAATACAGTCCTACTCTCTTAGCAAAAAGAATTCTCTCCCCAGAACACACTCTATGACTTCAAGAAAAAATAGCTGACAAGCATAGTAACCCTTAATAAGCCTTTACGGTACTATATAGTACCTTTTAAATATGTTCTTTAGGTTCTTTAACAACTTAACCCCACAAAATATAAGACATTAAATTGGGTCTTTGAGTTACTACAAATAGATAAACAGTGGTTCTTCATGGGTGCAACTCTTATACTTACAGGGAATGACATTTAAGATGATTGGCTCTTTAACCACAATGATACGGGCGCCCAGGAACTGGACGTTACAGGTATAATCGCTTCTGCTGTCTTCCGTGGTCACGTGGGTGAAGTAGAGGTTTCCGTCACGGCCCTGGATCACACGCTCACTCTGGTGGATGTGACGAAGCCCTGGAAAAAGACGTTTAAAATCAGTCTCCCTCTTTGCTGGCTATACATATACACAACCAGTAAAACATTTCTGCATACGCTGAGATTCTATATTTGCAGGTTTACTACAAATATACTCAACATTCTTTGCTAACAAATACATTGCCAGTTTAAAGGCACCAAATACAATGTATACAAGTGTTTGATTATTTAATGAGCTATTAAGTGACAGACAATGGGATGATATAGTGCATTTAAAGTTAAAGGACAGTCTAAAATTTGACTCCGCATCACCCCACAACCAGCTGATAGGATGTCACACATGCACTGTTTCATCTTTGTTTCTTTTAATGAAGAGATAATGTCATTTATAATCTACTTTCATTTATAATTGTTCACTCAGCAACCAATGCTTAATATCGAGAAGAAAATCTGTAGTTCATGAAAAAAATGCATTCATTGGTAAAAAAAACCCGTGTGCGAACATTTTTGACTGGAAGTGTATATGAATACACACATAAATGTTAGATATCATTGCATTTTTCCAGCATGTGATTTTACTTGGGAAATAGACAGAGCTACTCACTCTTGTCCATCCAGTGGATTAAGGGAGCGACAGAACTTTCTGTTGTGTTGCAGTGTAGAACAACAGGACTTCCCTCCTCCAGTGTTTTCTTCTCCTTCTTCTCCTTCTGTATGGCAGGGGTGTCTGAGAAGAAAGAAGGACCTTATACTTAGTGAGGAATATCAGAGAAAAACGACACTGATCACTCCAACTAAAGTGCTTATGCACTGCTCAGCCAGAACATGTAAAGTGGTGAAACAACTACTGCTGATTATCAATCAATGTTAATAACGGTAGAATACAATGTAACATATGGTATGATTTTGGCAGCAAGTGAACGGCCAGTTCTTGAAACAGGGCAAGCACAGAGATTCAACAAACTTTGCCAATGGGCAGATGATGGCCTAGTGGTTAGGGCATTCGCCCTGCGACCAGAAGGTCTGGGTTTGATACTCAAGACCGCTAGGAACCTCTGAGGTACCCTGAACAAGGTACTGTCCCCACACACTGCTCCCCGGGCACCGTGTTCCTGGCTGCCACCTGCTTCACTTGGTGAATGGGTTAAATGCAGAGGAAGAATTTTGTGCTTTCTCACTGTGTGCTGTGGTGTGTTCACATATGACAGATGGTCACTTTCACTTTATGAAGGCTCGACGATTCGTTCAGAGCATCTTCAAAACAGCAGGCCTTGTGAGTATTCGCAGTATCTACCAAAACTGGTCCAAAAAATGTCAACCAGTGAACAGGTGACAGGGTCATGGGTTAGGGAGTTCAATCCCTTCAATTTAAAAGCTGTGGGTTCAATTCCCCAAACTGGCAGTGGCACCACTGAGGTACTCTCGAGCAAGGTACCGTCCCCACACACTGCCCCCCGAGGGCCCTGTTGGTGGCAGGCACTAGGTGAATGGGTTAAATGCACAGAAAGAATTTCATACTGTGTGCTGTGCTGTGGTTCACCTGTGACTATAAGGGGCTACTTTACTTTATTTGCTGCTAATGTCTTGGTGCTAGGTTTTACAGCACAACTGTAGTCTTGTGGAGTTCATGTCTCCTGGGAAGAGAACTGTTTTGTAAGAGCAATTTATAGCTTATAGCTCAATATACTGTTGCCTTAGTTTCCACTATGGCCAGTTGACATGTGTTTTTTACTATTTTTTCAAAATATTTCAATGTTTATTATAATTTAACAAAACTAAACAAGCGAAAAGTTGTGAAATCATTACCAGCTCATTCATAAAAGACAGGAAAACATCTCAATGCTAGTAAAAGCAGAAAAATCATTTGAAGTGGGGTGTGAGATGAATTCCAAATAAAGCATGTGATGAATTCAAAATGTGTAATAAAGCACATATCTAAAAGATGCAGGCCGCACCTGCTGCATCTGTCCCATATAAATGAGGTTGTTAGACTGGTAGCTATTGTTAGCTGCATGCATGCTGAGTGCTCTCACTTCCAGCACACATTAGTCCCAGGAGGCTTATCCCTGCTGAAACACTTACACCACATCAACTCAACTTGGTTTCTGGGGTAACTGTTGTCACGGCAACTGGGGAGAGGTCAGAATGGCGCATGAGAGGGAACAGGTAGAGAGGTAGCGGTGCGTTACAACCGTTGCTGGCCCATGTGTTGCGTAAGCATACAAAGTGAACATTAAAGCTGCAGGCAGATTTCCACCTAAGACCCTGTTTTTAAAGAGATATTTTTTAAAGAGATGTATATTTTTCTCTGGCGTATTTGACGTTCATAGAAACAGTGGCGCCTTTGCTTATTAGATTAGACAAATTAGATGTGGACAGAACATTCCAGCATGTTAACCACATTCCCCACATGTAGTCAAGCAGCCAAGATGTCAGGTGTCTGAAGTTTTACACTGGAGCTACAAAAAAGCTAACAAGTAAAGGTAACTCATAGCCACCAACTGCTACTAAATCACCACACGCATGTCAAGCTGTGAAGCAATCTCAAATATGCTTGCTTTAGAATGACGGCTGTTTATATGAGAAAACATGGTGAAAACAGATGTTACTGACTGATTTCGAAGTGTAATGTAACAATATACACTCCAAGTGCAGTTTACTGGACCAAAACAACCAACCTTGCCTTTAGCACAGCAGCACAATTTGAACTTGTTGGGACAGCTCGCCCCATGCAGCTTAATGGGAGAAAGACTCAGGAAGCCAAGGCATAATTCCCAAAAACGTTTTGAAGAATGTCTTATGTTTTGTTGAAGAATTATGTTTTGTCCAATGATACATAAACCAGTAGGAATTGTGTGATGTTGAAGAACTGAGTGATCCTTCTTTCATGATCCAACACAAAGTGAATATTTATACACTAAAGACAGGCCTGATGTTTTCTTCATGTTTTCTTCAGAACCAATAGTTTGAGGCTTTGTGGCTAAATGATTTTTAGTACAGACTATGAAATTTGGAAAACCAGTCAGTTTTGAAAACTTGGTTTTTTTTTTATCCGAATGTGTGTCCAAGCTTCCGGCCTGTAGTGTATGTTATGCCTTTATAGCTAACAGTTTGTCATACACATAAGTGATCAGCACATGTGACACACCTTCAGTGATAATCTGAGCCTCTTTGGACACAGCAGTGCCCAGCTCGTTGGAGGCAAGGCAGCTGTAATTGCCCTGAAATTGGTGGATGGGTCCGTCTTTAGCTGAGAAGCTTCCAGAATCAAGGGATACCAACGTGGCAGAGAAACTGGGTGGGTCAAATTCCACTCCATCCTTCACCCATCGAAATCTGAGGAAGGTCATAAAAGAGAGATCTTTCTGTATCAGCACAGACTACTAAAACAGAGGCTTGTCACTATGGATTAATCAAGTAATCCACTGACTATTTTTAACCAGTAGTTGAGTAGTCAGTTATATATCAAAAAAGCCAGACAATATAAACAATATAAATAATAAAGTTACATGAACACTAATCAACCATTCACATCCTTTGGAAAAAGATACACTTGAATGCCTTCATGATGACTTTTAATCTTTTTCAATTGAAATGCAAAATATACTGGCCGATTTACTTGAATCAAGTCACCAGCGTCAATCGACTAATTTATCTGACAGACGCACTCAAATGTGAATATTCCCAAAGGACCATGTTCATAAAACAAACAAACACAGGAAGGAATGAAGCTGCCTCTGGTTTAGATTGTGAATATAATGTTGAATTTGTTGCCATGGATACTGACGTGGGAGGGGGGTTCCCAGTGGCCTCACATTTGAGGGTAATGTCATCAGAAGAAAAGGCAGTGATGGACTCTGGTTGGACAGTGATCACTGGCGGTTTTTTTACTGAGGAGAAAGAGATAGAACAAGTGAGATACTTCAGATGAAGAAGTACAGAGACTGCTTATCTCTGCAGCAATCATACAACAATCAGACAACAGCCTGCATCTGGGCTGCACTGCATTGCATTGAAGCTAGAGACCTTAACAAACACACACACAAACACACAACTGCTTTGTTAAAATGAAAAGTGTTGGGTTCATACAGATGACCCAATCTGAGCACTCACACATGAAGTGAACAAAGCTATCTGGTCATTTCGAGGTCTGGGATGAATTACACAGCAAACAGTTAGTTTCTAACAGTCATAAAATGATGTTCTACCCATAATTTTGTCTGGAAGCAGACAGGCACCCACAAATATTGGAGAACAATGGTTCATACATTTAGTGTTCAGACCTGTTACAACCTGAAAAAAATCTTTAGATCAGTCAACCGGTTAATAGTGTAAACTAAACTTCAGTTTAACGATGCTCCCCATTAAAAATGAGACACATAACTTGTATACCGTAATATGACAAGATAGCTTGGCCATGTTTCTGTCTTTTGAGTGTTAAATACAAAACAAACTAGTTACATTTACACCAAATTCACAAGCATGCTAGTGGCTCCTCTGTATCATGAGGTCGTCCCTGGTGAGCAGAGGCTGAGGGAGCAATGCCTTTAGATTAGGAGAGTGTGATACTTTCTATAAGTGTGTGACATTTCACACATGAGTAGTTCGCAAGGGGGAGGGAGGTAGAAAGAAAGACAGAGACAGAATGGATGAAAGGGCAGGAGAATGGCAGTAACAAAAAAGCGAGAGAAAAGTAGGCACGCGGAGAAGAAAAAGAGCAAGTGAGCAAAATAGAGAGAAAACTATACATACAGAGAGAATAGAAGAGAAAATGAGAAGTAAGAAAAATAGAAAAAAATATAGACACAGGGAGAGAGAAAGAAAGAAGGAAAGAAAAAGAATAATGTGATAAATATGTATGCATTAAAGGTGGATCAACTTCATTTCATGAAAAGTGTTGCAGAAAACCTTTATATTAAGCAATTTCTGTGCTACCTTTTTTTTTTTTACCTGTTTTGTGTCCGAACATTTTATGCTGACAACACAGTAATGTCCTGGTAATGCACTTAGCTTTAGCTGCGGCTCAGCTAAACATTCATGGTACTTTTGGATGTGAAAGCAGCTCAGTAAACAAGCTAATACATCTTAATAAATGAAAGAGGACATAAAGAGGCTCAAGCTTTTGAATCCATGCAAATTGATAAAGAGCGCCAAGGAGAGGTGGAGGCGTCTTCCTCTGAAAAGCATTAAAGAAAGAGGAAGAGAGTGAGAAGGGCGAGCCAGTGATGGAGAAAGGAGAGAAATATGCGAGTGAAGGAGAGCAAGAGATTAGAGATGCTTTGATGAAAACACCACTCTTGAAGGAAATAAGGCAGAATTGTCATTTCAAATCTAGTTAATCTGCTGTAGGCTGGAATCAGCAGCAGCGTCCTCTACTGAAAAGATATCAGGGCTTTTAAGCTCACTCTTATCTAACACAAAGCCACCAGAAAGCACCAGACTTCTGTAACGTTTTGTCGCGGTCATATTACAACCTCCAAACTCGGATTTTCTGCCCTTTGAACTGTCTGAACCTGTCATGATGAATGAACTAGGAAAGGGCATTTCAAGCAAAAATACTACTGAATAATCCCAATGGAACTAGTAATGTGTGGGCCACAGTTTTCATGAGCCTTTCAGAGAGTCAACCCAACCTGCTCAACATGCAAAAACAATTGTAAATGCAGTTGTTAATTCCAGTGTGAAGCCAAACCACCCTGCAAAGTTTCTGTAATTTATTTATAACTCTTTTGTCATTTTCTGTCCCATCCTGCTTGTACAAGTAAAATTTTCTAATGAGTTGATCCATAACCAACAAAGGACAATACATCTGTCTTTAAGACAAGATGACAGTCGCATAAATTATTTGATTGTTTATTTTTTTATAACTACGATGAACGAAACAACTCTACAATAGACAGAAAGAAATGGAACAAATTCTGGTTAAATTCTCTTTAGAAACATTCTTTTTTCTACAAATTCTCCTAAATTTCAGGAGGTCTAGGTTTGTTTTGACTGTGGCAGTTGGATCTACTAACAAACAAACACAAGCACACAAATATACGCATATAGAACAACACTTACGTTCTTTTATGTGGTCTGTCCAGCAAGCCAGCAGGGATAAAGGAGAAAATCTGTTAGCACTGTATACACAGGCCAGATACACTTGGATATCATCCACACAATCACACACAAACACACACACGCACATACACACTAATCTTATCTGATAATCACTGCTGATGTTCTATTACTATCTTATTTATATTGTGTTTTATACAAAGTGTATTGTATCACATTTTTAATATTGCTTCCTAATTCACGTCAAGTTCAATTCTGGCCACTAGTCAAGGACTTCCCTAATTAAACAAGACTGCCGACACCAGGGCGGTGAAGGTGAGCACGTGCTTCCACTGACTCACCTGAAGTGGCATCACAGCTTTTCAAACGTCACAGATTCTGAGTACTTGAGATACCTCTTACCTTGACTCCTTGTCAACTGTAATTACTGTCAGTTTTGGGTGTGGGGCTACTTTGTTGAATGTCAGTGTAAAATGATTCAAGGAATGTAAAACCTTCTAATGAATTATCCTGAAACACTGAAATAAAAATATTTCATCACAAGGTGGGAGATATGACACAATTTATTCTCTAAGCAACTTGTGAACATTTCCAGTACTCCAACAACTAATTGACTGCAAGTTTCATTACAAAGAGAACATGATTAGCCCTGTTTAACTGGATTCAAGGCTCATCTGATAAGCTGGAAGAGAAAAAAAAGACAAAGTAATGCCACATTTAAAAACACCATTAAAACCTATGAGTTCAAATGGCTTTCATTCAAAGTTTCACACAATGGGCTGCACTAAACTCAATTAAGCAGGGCTAATTATGCTCTTTAAGCTCTGCCAATAAGTACTTTAGGTTCTTTAAGTGCTAACAACACCCACCAAATCCTTAATCAGAATGTTTCATACGAAATTATGTGTATGCCTTTTTTATTATGCTTCTTTGCACCGTCTGGCTTGAAAAGAGCAGAACAAAGATCAGACATCAAGCCAGCTCAGACACCTGGATTCCACTGTGGTTGGCCAAAGCAGAGCAGCCCTGAATGATGTGAATGTACTTGCTAAGTGAGGCCAGAATTAATGCTCAGTGTTATTCCCTCTGTCCCGCCTTAGAAAAAAATATATATACATGCATAGAATAGCACTGAAAACAGCACAAAATCTGTTATGTCCAGAACATTTCCTCCCTGACTGAGTGCACCCAGTGACCCTGTGCACCAGACAAAAATCTAATGCGAGTGTATTATTGATTGCATTGGCCACATCTATCGATACGCTCAAAGGTCACTAAATTAAAAAATCAAGAGATACACTGACCTTTATAATGGCACTTTCACATAAACACCCCCACACACACTCATAGCATCACCTCATTCTGAATAAAATCGGCAAGTTCCTCTACAGTGCGCCACATCACAGCAAACCACCGCGGAAGATCCAGTGACCGAATTATGCAGAGCCGATTTGAATTCCTCTTTAAATGTGCGTGAAAGAGGAAGGCACTGCTCTGAATTTAATCAGTGATACATGGCTGCTAGTGCTGAAAGTGCAGAGTAACAACACTAGGCCACTGAAACATCGAAGAATCCAGTCCAGGAATGTGCAGCCGACTCGTGTTCCTGCAGTCTGACTTGTGCTGAGCATGTGTGATTAAGTTACTCCCCCAATCAGGAACACATCTGCACTGAAGAAGCCAGATCAATGACAATCAATGGAGCAATTAAACACACCTAGAACCGCAAGCTCCACAGCTCCAGTCTTATCCGAGTCTACCTTTGCAACAGGGCCCAATACCTACACTTCGCTTGGCTTGTTTAGTAGCCTTAGGTATGATCCAGCGATTGTTACAATTATTACTTTTTCATTGCATATTATTAATAACCAGTAACAGCCTTTACCATGTGACACAGAATACCACAATAAACAGTAAGTTACAGACATTTCACTACTTTAATTTCATTACTTTTATATTAACAGGATATTTCACTGTAAACACATAGTTTCTTAAATCTACAACAAGAACTACCATATTATACCAAAAGCTTCTAAACCGCACCAAGCTTATCGGTACCACCCAGTACCAGCATTGCTCTTGGTATGGTTTAGTCCCCTTTGATATGATTCTGTGGTTCTCACAGTAGATTTAAGAAACCATATGTTTATAATTGTGTTTTATTTAAGTAATAAAAATCCAAAACTAACTGTTTGAAGTCATTTATATCAGATGGTAAAGGCTGTTACTGTAGCCTGTTATTAAAAGAATGTTCTTCTACTCACTCCCTTTCTGTAACTGCTTAATCCTCACTAGGGTTCATGGGTACATGGAGCCTATCCTAGGGCCAGTGGGTGCGAGGCAGGGACGCACCCTGGGCGGGGCGCCAAGCAACTGCAGGATGCACACACCATTCACTCACACCTACCGTCAATTTAGAATAACCGATTCACTTGAAACGCATGTCTTTGAACTGTAGGCGAAACTGGAGCCTCTGGAAGAGACCCAAGCCACCAGGAGGAGAGCATGCAAACTCCAAACACACAAGGCCAGGAACAAAATTCAAACGCCCAACCCTGGAGTTGTGAGGCACAGTGCTACCCACTGCACCACCATGGGAAAAAGGGATACTATAAATAATAATAATAATAATAATAATAATAATAATAATAATAATAATAATAATAATAATAAAAATAGCATAATCATCAGAGGGCTTTTGTTTTAATTAACTTTGCTGTACATTTTTAAGCCATTATTCATGATTCATAGGCAAGGGCACATGTTCAGAAAAGATTTTTTAAAATAAATAAATAAATAAATAAACCAACTTTACCTAAAGGTTTTTAAATTATAGTATTATCCTCACATTGGCACTTTTAGGTTAAAGGGCTACTGTTATCAAGTGCCTTGCTTTATGTTATGTTGTTCCACAAGGAATAGATTTGTTACCCAGACGACTGATCCAGACTTTTCCTATATTGTGTATCAGATCAGTATGATGGATTTTCTGCACTGGTGCCATTTTAGTTGTATTTAACATTTGCAGGAAAAAAAACATTTGTACCATTTTGGTGGTCATTATAGATTAACCCTTTCTCTGGTTTTCCAACAGTCACTAGAACATACATACATACACACACAAACACACACACACAATGGAATGTGTGATAAAATCTTATACTCACAGTTGTCTGGAATGTGGATGGCAGCATGGCCTGGTCCAGGAGTGAGGGTCAGCTGGAGGAGGAGGACACCGAGGAAAGGGAGTGGGGGAGGCATACGGCGCCCCCTGCTGCCCACCTGCTGTTGTGACGTGGTAGGCATTGCTCAGTGTCCCATCAAAGCTGCACCTGCTTCCAGGCTCAATCACACTGTGAGCACAGCCTCTGACCGGCAGCCCACACACTGACAGGCAACTCCCTCCTCTCTCTCTCTCTCGTCCTTCTGTTTCACCAGCCCTGTTTATCCTCTCAGTGTCCTCTCAGCTTCTCTCTCCCTCACAGGCTGTGTTTCTTCTTTCTGCCCTCTCTTTCTCTCTCACTCTCACTCTCTCTCTCTCTCACTCTCTCTCTCTCTCTCTCTTCCTTGCTTGCTTGTTCACAGGTCCACGCCCTCCTGCTGTCTTCTCACTGCAAAAGAAAAAAGGGGAGGGGTGGTGTGAAAGGTGGAGAAAAAATAGAGTCTTGCCACACGTGTCAGAAGAAGAGATAAATGACTCGGACCACCACATGGTCCAGAAGAGAGCCAGCAAGAAGACAAAGAGCAAGAGGAGATCATGCCAACAGGACATGTGGTCATTAGGCCTCAGCAGTGTCAAAGTAGGTCAGAATATAATTTCTATAACAGTTTTTAATCAGCACTAATGAAACCAGGCGTGTGGTTCAGGTTAAAGGTGGTTAATATATAAAACAAATAACATCACAACTTATATGAATATGTACCACAATATTTCATTTTTTCTGATTATGACTAACTATGAGACTATGAGTACACATTTTATTTCAACATAATAATAATCAACTAAATCATTCTTAAATGTGCCAAAAGTATAAAACATGCGGAGTAAAATAAAGAAATATCATAATGAAAGTCATTTTATGCTTATAATTTAGCTAACAAGCAAAATGAAATGAAACAAAATAGGATAATGTAGTACTTGACTGATATTAAGTCAGTGACCTGTTCAGTACATTCAGTTACTACAGAGGTTTGCACAATGTTTGCAAAAATAAAAGTTGGCTGATCCCCTGGGTGGATAACTCACTTCTAGTAGGTGGCTGAAGAAGCTCATGTTAGGCAATGGTAAATAAAAACAGACTGACCCAAAACATTTAGAATAATGATGTATTGTTTTTGTGTTAGTACATAATGGTTTAAGTCCTTGTTTTCCAGTTTTTCCCATAAATAGCAGTTAACCCAAGGAGCTAAAATACAGTGAGGTACAGCAGATTAGCCCTAACTGATCATTCCAGTGTTGGCAGAAATCATCATTATAACAGTGGATAAACAAATGCTGTTTATAAAGTGAGGGTTTCTTCATCAAAGTATATCCACTTCAAAGCAAGGACCAATAGTGTCCCAGAAGGACACTGCCCAGAGCATCACACTGCCTCCTCTGCCTTAACTTTTCCCATAATACAGGCTGGTGGAATCTCTTTGCTGCGTGAGCGACGCACACACAAACAGCTGTCCACACAATGTAAAAGAAAACAAGGAATGTAAAAGAAAACCGATCTCTTCATACTCATACAACCCCAAAAGACCTGCTGTTAGAGATGCTCTTACCCAGGCATCTGACCATCACAATGTGGACCTTGACAAAGTTGCTCAGATTCTAATGCTCAGTTGTGTTTCCTGCCTCCAACACAACTGAGAACGAACTGTTCAATTTACAGGTGCCACAATAATGTATGTTACACAATAATGAATGTTATGAATGAAAGTAACACAATAATGAATGTTATTCTCCTGTCAGTGATTTTAATATTATGGTGGTTTGGTGCCATAAAAAAGTATTTCCTCTATTTCTTGAATGTTTGGCAGATCATTATAATAAATGATTAAATGTTTCTCCAGAACAATTGACTATTAGTCCATGGAACATCATTCCAAAAGAATAGGTTTTGTCAAAGTGTTTTTGTTAGTTAGTTTAAATAGTTTTTGCCTCGCAACTCTCTCTTGCATGCTATTGTGCCAGGTCTCTTTTCAATGATGGAATCATTAATGTTGACCTCTGCTGAAGAAAATGAGGTTTGCAGTTTGTTTATCTGGGTTCATAACTTTCATAACTTGCTGGAAGGAATGCTGTTATACTCTATAACTTTTGGCAGGCCACCACCACTATTCCATGTTTCTCCATTATGAGATAAAGGCACTGTTTGTGGTTCAGCAACCTTTTCCATGTTTCTTTATCATCTCCTTAGTTCCCGTAATTATATACTGTGTTGCTTCTTGAGACTACCTTGCATTGGTAAAAAGAGATTGTATTTAAGTGTGGTTTAGATTCTACAGGGCTGGTAGCAATCAAGCCTTAATGTGTTTTGTTTTACGGATCCCGATAATTCTAAATTTGGTCAATTGGTTGACTGAGTAAGGGGCCATTCACTTTTCACACAGAGCCAACTGGTGTTAAATAACTCATTCAACAGGTGACATGATAATTTAAAGCTGTGTTTTATTTTATTTTTTACATTTTTGCCATTTATTCAGTGTGAAAACCTAAAACAAGTAAGTTGACACATATCAAAAAATCGAATAAAACAGGGCAAATACTGTTTTATGGCACTGATTTTCTTATCAGTGTCTAGTCCTTCTCTATAATAATTCTTATTATGTCTAGTCCTAGATTTCACAACATTTCCAATGGGGGGGGGGTGTTCTCCACTGAAAGGATAATATGGTCCAGGACTGGGTGCATTCTCTGTCCAGAAAACTGACCCTTAGAGATTTTAGTCTTGAGTGTAAGATAATCTTATAAACTGTGAAGAAAGGTTAGGTAATCATTTTGAAATAACATTTGAAGGTGAGAGCAAGCCCACAAAAATGCACCTCATCAAATAAACATAATCCCTCTGAGCGAAAGCTGAAGACATTCTCACTATAAAGACTGCTCAGTTAAACACAAAGTGACCACCATCATTAAGGAGATAACATGAAGGAGAGAAATACAGGAAAGGACTGAGCAGTGGCCTGATCTGGAGTGTCTGAAGTGGGCTTTTATGAGTGTGAAGATAAGCACCTATTAGAGATGGTATCAGTCATGCTGCAGGGGTGAGGGCCCCTCTCCAGGAACAGTGCAGGCCTGCCAAATTTACAGCAGACTCACACACACACACACACACACACACACCACATGTTCACACTGAATGTACTGCTCTTTTTATTGACTTTATCATGCCAGCTAATGCTCATCTTTCTTCTCCAGCCTTGATCACAAATACACACAAAGAAGCTCCCCTGAGGAACACATACACAAACAGAGAGAGAGAGGGAAAGAGAGAGAGAGCGAGAGAGAGAGAGGAACATAAAGAAAATAAAGAAAAAACAAGGAAAACATAGAGAGACAAATACTGAGAAAGAGAGAGAGAGAGTAAAAAAAGAAAAAGAGACAGAAAGCAAGATAAGATAGAAAAAGAAGGCAAACAACAAGGGAAGAGAGAGAGACAGAGACACACAAACCGACACAGAAAGGAGAGACAGAAAAAGGAAAGGAGACAGACAGAGAGAGAAGGAGTGAGAGAGAGAGAGAGAGAGAGAGAGAGAGAGAGAGAGAGAGAGGAGAGAGAAAATAGTAAAGAAGAGGAGAGCAAGAGGGAGACCAGCCAAGGGAGATGGAGAAAGGGGGAGTGTTCAATGGAAGGATGGGCAGGGGTGGGATGGTTTCTGGCAGGTGAGCTGCAGGTCTGAAGCAGCAGGAATCTCAGGGAACTCCGTTGTAACCTGGCAGTGTCAGGCACCAGGCAACAGAGCCAAGTGACCTTGGAGAGCAGCGGAAGGTTGAGAGTACAGAAGAACTGCGCAAACACAGCAAGACAAAAAAAGAAGAAGACATTCCTTTTTTTCTGCCAGAGTTACCATTTCCCGGACTGCTGTTCCTGTGAGGTCGACACTCTGAGCCATGCACGGTTCATTAGCGCTGTTTTGACACTGTTTGGAAAAGCATGTGTGAGACACACCAGAGGATGTGATAATGCTGAAGGAAGGTCACATCTCAAAGATGATAGAAATTAGTTGGGTCACCGAGCACATCTTGGCCCTGCACACCCCCCACCCGCCCCCACCACCCAGCTCTGAGAGAAACAGAGGACAGAGAGAGAAAGTGAGAAACAGAGAGAGAGAAAAAAACAGCAAACGAGAGAAATTACAGAGGGGGTTATGGATAAAAGACAAAGACAAAGACAATGAGTGAGAGGGGGGGCTGGATGAGTGGAAAAGAGAATGGCAGTAAGAAAGAGAGAAGGAAAAAGAAGAAATGAGCAAGTGTGAGAGAAAAAAGAGAGAGGGAGATAGACAGTGTATGTAGGGGGTACTGAAGGTGAAAACATAACCTGCTTAACCATACATCTGCTTCTCCAACCTCTTGCCCACTCTCCTCGCCTCCTCTCGTCTCTCCGTCCCTCCTCTCTCATTCTCTACTCTCTGAGCTGGATCTGGTGGACTGTTGCTGACTGATCAGAGAACTGCTCACAGAGGGGAGGCGGCAGCCAATTACAGGCCGGCCGAGCCTCTTCTGGCCTTTAACAAATGCCACTGAAAGAGGATGAATCGAGCCGCAGTGTGCAGGGTATTTAGTGAGCTGCGGGGATACAAGGGTGTGTGATAACGCACCGCTCCCTTGGCAGAGTTCAGCAGTTTGAGAGTGTAGCTGGATTAGCCCAGTCACATACCACCCCAGAGAGAGCCACCTGCCAATCAAACCCTCGCCCAGCAACGCATGATCAAACAGCAGCCGGTAACTAGGTGACCAAACCAAGCGTGACATGCTCACAGACACTGAGGGCAGTGAATGAAAACAGAATAATGAAGGTAAAGAGATGAGCAGAAAAACATGTAGGGGCAGGTTCCCGTGCAGTGAGAGTGTCATTCTATATTAAACCTCTGTTTAAAACTGAACCGAATGAAATACACACCATTTAACATATATTGATGACTGATACATGTAAAATGTACCTTATTAAAAAAAAGAAAGCTCATAAAAAATAATTTTAAAAAAGCTATTCAGACCAAGTATGATCTAAACAAATGAGCACTTGGGCTGATCATTTAAATGTGCAAATATAGCAATAATTTAAACGTGTCAGTATTAGGATACTTATAAATTATTCATTTATTTATTTAAACCATTCCCTTTCTACAACCGAAAATCTATGATTAACTTAAAAATGTGTGCCTATTATAATTACTATAATTATTACAACACAATTAGACACAATACAAACAGATTTAATTCAACGGATGAGCTACACACACACTATGAACATCACTTGGAAGGATTACATAACGATACATTAGAAGCTACCCAATTGGCTACTAAATGGCAATAATATTACCAAAAAACTACAGGTTATAGGTCTACAGCAGTGAAATGTGGTTTCTGAATCTGAATCACAATATACATTTGTCTAATTTGATTTTTATTGTCCATTCCTTGCAAAAAGCTGCTAAAAACTGCCTTATACTTGTCCATCTTCTTTTAAATATATGTTATTCCAGCACTCTTTTAATCTTCTTTTATTGGCTTTCTATATATTCTTTTATTTCTTTTATTATTTTTGGTATTTCCTACTATTGTTTAGAGATGTCCCGATCCGATATTCTGTATCGGTATCGGTCAGATCCTGACCTAAATTACGGGATCGGAAATCGGAAAGGATTTAGAAACGTAATCCGATCCGTAGAAAATGCGGAAAA
>JBBPDH010000130.1:22161661-22173871 GCA_037974565.1 Clupeocharax schoutedeni
TGCCATAACAACATAAAAAGCCCCAAAACCCCAAAACAAAAGCAGTGGCTAAGGTGCCACTGACCGGAAACCTAACAGTAAGTTACGTTTGTTTAACTGAGCTAGTGCTGTGTTTGTCTATAGCTACCATTAACAGCTAGAAAATAGGACCGTTCGATTCCACACATTTTAGTGCCAACTCCAAACCTGTACAAAAAGATTTTACTTTCCAAAACCAATCATAGAAATTCTCAAGAGTACAATATTAGTTGTACTTGGTCTGTGTAATGAAATTTAAGGAGACAACACTGAATAAGTTTACTCTGAATAGCTAATGGTTGCTATTCTTGACCTGAACTTTGTTCAACTTTTTAAACAGCTATTGCTGACCTTCTCATGCAACATACTGCTGTTCTACAACATTATGGTTCGATATGAATGGTTCTAAATGAGTGCTAGATGGCTGTGAACTGTGAATTGCTAACATGTAAATTAAATCATAATTATGAAAACCATCTGCCATTTCTAAACAAGTACCACTTTTTATATATGGTCAAGGTAGAGTTAGCAACCTAAGAAAATAAAAATCTATTTTTTTGTGCCCCCGCAGTATGGTGTGCACCAACATGATCATTTTTCTTCATTCACATTTCATCCAACAATTCCCGAGAATACTGAAGTGTGAAGGCTCTTTGTGGCCATGAGTGTATTGTTACGCATAGTATAGCCTAGTGTGTCACGACTGGACAGCACAATCTGTTCTCATCACAGCAGGTTATTTTATTTATTCCATTAATCTACAGGCCTTAAGGTTTTATGGCCGGTTTCTCACCTGTTTTGCTCAGTGCACTGACTGTGAGCATCTGTGATAATTAATCACCGCAATTAAGTGCTGTCAATCAGGGATGAATGGTCTTGCTGAAATTAATTTCTATTTGATGGTTTTAGAATGTTCATGTCATTTTTTTATAATTATTTAAAATTTTGTTTTCAAAATATTGAGAGCAGGTTTCTCCCAAAGGGTCACAAATATGCAGAACGATACACAGCATCATTCTGGAGCAGGTGTTGGCAGCATAGATCTATTAACACCTTCTCTTGGAGGACAGCTCACAGCAGCACTTTCAGGCACTGGCCCCAAAGCTTGCTTTAAGCCTTATGGTCCTTATGGTCATTGCTGAAGGCCTAAAGGGATACAAAGATGCATAATTTTTTAAAAGTTTATTTGATCATTTATATGTAGTCTTGCACCTGAGCAGCTAATTTGTGTCTTAGTGGGTTTTTGGAGGAGCTTCAAGAATTTTTAAACCATTTAGACATTTAGAAAAACATTAGACCGCTTTATATTTCCAGGAAATTCCAAATGAAACTCAGAAAGAGCCAATTACCATCGGGCTCTTGGCTAGGGACAAAATGCAAAAAAAACAAAAGGACTAAGCAATAGGAGGTAAATAGCAAAATCAATTGAGAGGTGCTGGTTAATCAACAGCATGGAGAGCGAGAACAATGTGAGCAAAGAACACACAGAGTAAAGTGCACTTTAAATAGAGTACATTCTGACATTTAGCACAGAATGAGGAGGAGCGCAGCAAAATTGTAGTGTGATTGCAGAGTGGGAAACTCAAATGGAACATCAGACAGATCTGCACTATGGTGCAGCACTAGGTGATAGGGCAATGTTAATGTCACAATAAGCTTCTCAAAGCATTCTATAGGCATCATCAGTACTCTTGTATTGAGCTTAGATTAGTATCAGTGTCCACTGGACTCCTTACAGTCATTATCACAAAAACTGATTCTAGATCAGCACTCTGACACCAGAGGTGGTTTGTGATAACAGATCTTGCAGTGTAGAAATAAATGTGTATGTTTGGCTATACATTTCTTTTTTTATATACAGTATAGCTAATAGTCATACTTTGTCCTAAACTGCATCCACAAGTGTGTGTAGCTTTAGAGGGTCCAGATACCATTTGTGTGGTTTAACATAACAAAACCACTCATAATTTATATTTACATGACCATTGTCTATCAAGTTTATAATTAATCATGCTGCTTTTCACACTGTGCGTTTAAGACTGATATATGTAAATGACCTCTGTTCTGATTGGCTGCTATGAATTGCGTCGTATTGGAAAAGCAGTCTGGACTAAAAGACTCCCTCAGTGTGAGTGGGTTGGGGTAACAGGTGTTAGTAACTTTTGCTTTGTAGCTCCGGCACTAAAGAAAATAAACAAAAATTGGACTTTTATAGCTGTGGTATGTAGAAAGTTGTGTGTTTTGATTTTTCATCAAACTATTCCTTTAAGAGGATCTTCAGTGAATATTTTTAGCACAATTTTTGTAAATTAAATTCTCAATTTTCCTGCTGGTGATATTTCTGCTCAAACACTCTCTCTAAACCTGGCAATTTCAGGTGAGTTGAACCAGGTGTTTGAACAGTGAAATGCCCAAACTGTGCTTGTCACTGGCCAACCAGCCCCAGCTGGAGTTTGGCATGTGTGACCCACAGGTTATACACCATTTAAAGCCCTCTCCTAGAACTGCAGCCAAGGAACCTAGAAATGTTTATTTTTAAGACTGTATTGCCCACCCCTTCTATAGCACAGCACAGCAAAATACACTGTGGTCTGAACAACTGACCACAGCACACTGTGTAAAACAATTATGGGAACACAGCAGAACAAAAAGAATAGGCTGGACAGAACCTGAACCTGCCAGTGCCTTAATCAAGCTTTAACTACACAATGCATGAGCAGATCATTATTAGCATTCTATATGCACGGACGCCAATCAGTGTGAAGATGAGGCTTTGTGCGTGTGCATGTGTGTGAGAAGACATGAGTGGTCCCCTGGGTCGAGTAATAAGTGGGCTGTGCTAAGGAGAGCACAGCTGTCACAGGGTTGTGTGACATGCTGACCCAGGTCAGCAGTTCCTCAGGGACAAGAACACACACACACATACACCCTCATCAACCCCACCTCACAGCTATACTCTTACATTACCATGCAACACGCTGCACTATCAGCCAATAGGCAACTTACACATAATCTTTAAAACACAAACGAACACACTGAAAGGGCTACGTCTTATGTTATGTGACTGTTACTCATCTCTTATCTCTTCATATTCTCAAAAGCAGCAGACATTGAATACAACACAGTAATACTGCACAGTAATACTTCACCATTAAACAAGTTGTTTTTCTGTGCCTTTAGGACTGATATATGTAAACAATCTCTGTTTTGATTGGGCAAACTGCACTGCATGTCATTGTTTTTACAGCTTAGTTTCGTAAGAACTAGATTCTGTAAGAACTATGCAAAGTAGAAGAAACACTTGCAATAGATGGCTTTTAAAACATTTTAGTGAGATTTAGATGGGTGGCCTAGTGGCTAAGGCATCTGCCCTGCGACCAGAAAGTCCGGGTTCGATCCCCAAGGCCGCTAGGCACCACTGAGTTACCCTGAGCAAGGTACCATCCCCGTGGACTGCTCCCCGGGCGCCGTGTTCCTGGCTGCCCACAGCTTCACTCGGTGAATGGATTAAATGCAGAGAATTTAGCAATTTCCTCCGGGATAAATATAAAAAATTTAAAAAACTCTATTTAAGGTAAAGGTTCTATACCATTTAAAGGCTTTTACCACAACACAGTGCATTAAAGTTAGAAACCACTGAGGAACATTTAACTTTAGCTTCTGGTTCTTCTCAGTGTTGTTAATAGAAAATGAAGGTCTTTGCTAGACTTGTTTCTCCAAGATATTCAGGAAGCTATACCTTTAAGAACAAGTGATTCTTCTCTGAACAGCAGATCCAAGTCAATAACCATTTAGGAACCTTTACCTAATGTGGAACCTTACCCTTGTTGTTGAAAGCAGTATATGTCCTTCCGGTTTGTCCAAATGATGAACTGTTTAGTAATCTTGACTTTTGCGGAAATTACCAAGTCAAACTGTTACTTAGGTCCATTAGTCCATCCATATTAAAGCAATCGGTCATCAGCAGTTTGGATTATTCATGATGGCTTTTGTTGGTCCATCAGCTGCAACAGACATTATTCAGATTAGCTTTGTTGGTCCATCAACGGGAAAAGTACTGTCTAAACGCTGGCCTTGTGCTCAGAAAATATTTGCAGGCCCTATCTGGGATGCACTTATGCAATGATCCCCTCCCATATGGAAATGAGAAAATATTGGCAGGACAAGGTCAGACCTGCTTTAGTATGCCACAGAATTTGCATTAGGGGACCACAGGCTGGGGCCTCATCTGTGAGAATGTAATGTGCATGTGCTGCTGATGACTGAATGTGAAAGGACAAATTAAACAACTGTGATGAGAATCACCAATTAACACTAAGCAGGATAGCTCTACTAATGAGTAGATGTTCATGTTTCATACAGAGCAGAAAGAATATTTCAGTGCAATTAAATCATTCGGTTCAAGTTACATGAAAAATAAAGAGGAAAAGAAAAAAATTAACTGAGCTTACAAAACATAGGAAGATGTGGCTTGTGTTATCAGATACTTGTTTCCTGCAGGAATTTTGATCATCAAACCTTGATTAAGCGGATCACATGACTGCTCCTCTACAAACTGCTTTAATTTAGTTTAAAGTTGCAGAAGGAGCTTCTCCTTCAGAGTGCTTCTGATGTAATCTAATCAAGCATATCTTGAGAATAGTGCAGGGAGGCTAAAACACACTGCTGCTTTAAGCAAGCAGAGCGCTGCAGGTTCACGGATGTGATTCCAGTCTTTCCTTAGCAAAAACCTTCCCTCACATTCAGCATCACATGTACAGCAGAGTATTAAAGCAATAATAATTTTTCAATAATATACAGAAGTATGTTCTCACATATTTTTTATTTACACCACAGAAGCAGTAATTTGTACTTAATTATAAATGAATATTTAATCATGAGTGCTGTTTACCTTTACATCACGTTTGAAACTCTTAATATATATATGTATATTATACAGTATGTTTATATACAGTATGTGTGTATGTATTTGAGTGGAAAGTACCCATGTGTAATAGTAGTATGTCCCACTGAAAAAAGGACTTTAGCTCTTTAGCTCAAGGCAGATTATCCCCGTTTTCCCTTTGGTTTTCGCACATAGTCAGGATAGTCACAAAAACGTACACAACCAAACACACGCACACAGATACAAACCATCAGTGGTTCAAATAGCAAAGGTAATAGAGTGGCAAGTGAAATCGGTTGAAAGTGATTTGACTGCCATTCAAATGTTCAAATGGTTCTTTGGATGTAGTGAGGGAGCAGGATCATGCTGGCTGAGATAGAGTACATTGGAAAAATGAAGCAAGCATCTTGCAATCCTCCATACTGCGTGTGTTGGCAAATCCTCAGCAGTATCATCAGAGGGTTTGTTGCAGAGGAGGAGTGCACTACAAGGCCGATGTGCCGTAGACTGTGCTACGCTGCATCTCAATGGCCTGGATGCAAGCAAGGTGTCAGCCCTGGCCTGGCTGCCTCTTTTTCACCCCAATCACCATGACAACCCCCTGACTCCAGCAGCATGAAGCTCCGCTCCTCCTTCCCCCATCCCCCACTTCATCTCTCTGCTCCTTTTTTCCATCCTTTAGCTCTAGCTGTGCATCTGTCGCTAATTTCTCCCTGGCACAACTCCCTCTTCCTATTTTTTCTCTCATCTGCTGCATCAATCTTAGTTATAATGTTTTAAAGTTAGCTGGACAGAGGAACCGTGCTTGTAAAATGTTTGCTTTCCCCTATATCACTCTCTTCTCTCTCTCTTACACACAAATGCCTCTTCCTTCCTTGCTGTTTTGCACCATCGCCCCTGCAGTATCACTTACATGGGTTCAGAATGTATGAGCACACACCAGGGGCAGAGCTTGGCTTTGATTATTGGAGTACATGACAGAACACAGGGGTTAGGTACAAGCTACCCAAACCAAATAAAGCCTACAATAACCAACCGACCATGTAAGCATAGACATGCAATGTAGGATAATATAATTTGATAGAATTTTATAGCATTTTTCCTACCAGTTAGCTATTTCATTTGATTTCTCCCTTTTCTCCCTCAGCAAGCTATTTTGCCATTCCCATTCTAGCTACACAGGCAATTTTAGTTAACTTATGTTGCTACCCAGACCAGCTGATTTTACACATTATATTAATAATCGGTAATTTAATGGAAAACAATGTGTTATTTATTTGTAATTTATAGCAGTAAAGAATGAAAACCTGGCATGCCCTGGTGTTAAGAGAGAAGAGTAGATTAGCCAGATCTTCAAAAGGAGAGAACTTCAAAAAGAGCCACCTTTGTCTCTGCATCACTGCTTAGTTATTGATCAGCCTCAATCTTCATGCTGAATCCTGTCAGTTTTAATCTTCTGTAAAACCTTCAGAGCCTGGTGGCATCTACTGCCTTGCTGTAGCCCATTCACTTAGCCCCTAAATGTGTGAGGGAACGACATTACCCCAGTGACAAATCCAATCACCCCTAACAGAAGGAATTGTGGAACCCCATTTTAGTCCCGGCTGATTCTGCCATTTCAACAGCGTCTGATACAGCCTCATCAAAGACGAGGTGCTATCTCTCACCAGCAGCTCCGCCTCCGAGCGGCTGAAGACAGGCCTGAACATCACACAGCATCACACATCTCCGCAGCTGACATCAAGCACATGCGGTGCATTCAACTAATCAAAGCAAATGTTCCTCAGTCAAAATTAACTGTTGAGTGACCACAACTGGAACCATAGTATAGTGCATTTTTCTGATTCTCTCATACCAGTGCAACACACCCTACCACGTTTGTGTCAATCTCCTTAAATAATATCTGATCAGTGGTGGCCCTGTGGTGGTCCCTATCCATGAAGTGATCATTTGGTCAACTATAGCTAATGTTTCAAAACATTGCACACTGTTTTTATGTGTATGTACAAAATATGTACCTGATAAACCATAAACCCCTCACACAAATAAGCATGCGTGCGCACACACACACACACACACACACACACACACACGCACACACACAGAGGCTAAATAGCTGTTGAGAGCATGTTCTTCCATATTGTTAATGTGAGGACACTGTGCCCTTTCTGCCTCCCTCCTCCTTTGCTTTTGCTCTTTCTGAGTATGGCCTCCTGAAGGCGTCCCAGCTGTGGTCTCAGCTCTCTCCCACTCTCTTTCTCTCTCTCCATCCCTCTCTCTCTCTTCTCTCTTTCTCTTTTTCTCTCTCTCTCCCTCCCTCCCTCTCTTTCTCTCTCTCTCCTTCCCTCCCTCTCTCTCTCTCTTCTCTCTTTCTCTCTCCTTCTCCACACTGATGAGAGATGACAGCAGTAGTTGGCCCTGATTCCTGACTGTGCCAGAGTAAAGCACACACAGGGGGAAATGGATAGAAAGAGGGTGTGTAAGAGACATAAAGAGAGACAGAAAGGGAGGATGCACAAAGAAGGAAGGAGAGAGTAAGAAAGAGAAAACAATAGAAAAAGCACAGAAAAAGACAGAGAGAGACAGATAAGGCATGAGAAAGAAAGAAAAAAAAAAGAAAGGTAGAGAGAGAAGTCTCAAAGAAAGAAAGAACAAAATAAGGTAAGAAAAAGAGAGTAAGAGTTTAAGGTACAAGTGAATGAAAGGGTAAAAGAATGAGAGTGAGTGACGGAGGGAGAGGCCATTGGATTGATGTTTCACTGCAGCTACAGAATCAGCTGAAATGCTATAGAGTTCGGGTAAATTCTTTATACACACACTGTATACACATAGGGCAGATGAGAGAGAAAGAGAGAGAGAGAAAGACAGAGAGACAGAGAGCAGCAGTGTAACCACTCCCAAACTCAATTATGGAACCATGATGGCGTGTGTAATTCATTCTGGTTCAGAGTGCCCAGACAGGACAGGTCAGCATGTCCTACACACAGCCAACCTGCTCTCTGCTAAATGAGGTTACAGCACGCTCATTACCAAAATCACTACTGATCAAGTTGCCAACTTGGTGGTAATGTTATACATGGTAACATGGTAATGGTAATAAGCAGTTGCTGAATTGGGAGCCATGTTCAAGGGAGAGGCCTTTTTAGATATCTTCTAATCATGAAGCTCTCAAACAAGGATAGAATTACATTTTCAGTCAATTTAGCCTTAATGATGCAAATGAAAATTGAAATCTGGTCCCAGCATGTGTGTATCTTCTTTATTCCTGTTGGAAAAGCGTTCCAGGTGGCTCATCAAAAGGATCAAGAGTGAAATATCAATGGAGGGCAGGTGCTTTCTATAGTATTTGCATCATATATGTGTGTTTTTGTTTTTCCAGATGCCTTTTCACTCAGAAAAGTAGTCAAGAGAATAAAAATAAAGAAAAAGCATGAATAAGTGTGTCTATAACATTTGACTGATTAGATTTCAGATTGTTTTATTGCCATTGTAGAGCATACACCGAAGTTCAGTGCACACATTTAGCACATGAGATACAGAGCGAGAGTTAGGACAGGAGGGAAAAAGAAGGTAGAGAGAGCAGGTACAGACGAGGAAGGAACAAAACAACATAGACAATAACAGTCATTTCTCAGTGCTTAGATAGTAGCAGGAGAGAAACCAACACACTTGCAGTAGAACAGAAGGAAATGGGCAGTCGCCTTGGGATTTTAAAGCATGTATTTCGAGATCACATTTTGTCTGTTCTTTCAAAAGTACAAGGCAGTGTGTCAAAAACTATTGTCCATGGTAATTAGGGTCTGCATGCTACACATACGGTAGATAGAGATTAGTTTAAAAACATCCACTTCAATCCTCCCTCCAACCGAGCTCTAGTAATAGGGGCAAATTTATTTTAGAAAGACCTGTTCTGTGTGGATGAAGGAGGGCCTGCAGTGGAAATGGTTTTCAATAGCCTGAGAGACAGACTATGTGCACATTAGAGACAGCAGTAATGGCTCCCATGTCATAAGAATTTACACTTCATTGTGGTTCCTTTACACTGGAGAATGGGAGAAGAAAGGCATGCCTAATCCCTGTGAGTACAGCAGACAGGTGCTTCCGCCGCACTCCGCCCCAGGAGGAGCATCGCCAGCCGGGTGTGAGGCTAAATAAGAAATTTGCAGCATGAAGAAAGGAGCTAGAAAGACGAGTGTTTATGACAATGTGCGCAGCGCGGGGTGAGGCTCCCTCCCTCACACCGTGTAAATGTTGTGAATGTCCTGCTCTACACTGTTTTCATGCAGAAACAATGCACTTTAATTAGTCTCTGTCAGAGGTGAACGAGGATAGGACTGTTCAGGATGCAGCAGGAGATTTGTATGCTGGAGGAGACACTGTGCGTGCGTGCTTTCACGACAGGTGGGCGTGCGTGTCTGGGCACAGCGAGTCATTGTTTGTCACCATCATTTGTGACATTTTAATAGCTGCGGGCGTCATCGCTTGCTTTCTCCTAGCTTATATATATATAATATACACACACATTGCCACTTTATCTTTCTTGCTTTGAGCCTTGTCACTCTATTTCTGAAGAAATCATTTTTCAGTTTATCTTTTCCCCATAAATAAAATATATTACATGCATTCATGCTCCACCCACGCCTGCATCCTTTTGCAGCAAGTTCAGAATGAGTATCTCTACTTAGACATTTTTCTTTCAGTTAGTTTGGTTGAATCTGCTTTGGGCATGTTTAGAATCTGTTAAAATGGTAGACAAATATGTAATATAGACTTCAGCCAATTCACAACCAATCAGGGTCCACTTAATAAATGAGCTGTAACATAGAAGAGCATTTCTTGAATGAGGAGATCAGAAGGTCAGCAATAGCCGAAGGGAAAAGCCAGCAAAATGGTCAAAGTTCTGGTGGGGCAGAGGGGGCCCAGAGACTCTTATTATCAACAATAGCTTGAGTAGTTTGAAAGTTTTAGAAAGACTGAGCTAAAACACTATGTGTGCAAATCTAAACTCTAAACTAGAATAGACTTCTCATCATGCTGTAGTTGGCATCATGCCCATATATGGATCAAAGTGAATTTGTCCATAAAGAGACATCTTTATTGACACTATTGCAACGCTGTGGTGAACAAAAACATCATGCGGATGTATGTTTCCTCTCTCAAATGTCTGTATCTGTATGTTGGACCAATGAACGGACATCACAAGCTACCTGACCAAAATACCCAACCCAACCCAGTAAGCTTTGTCAAAAAGGGCTATTAGGAGGCTCCGGCAGCAGTGGGCTGCAGTTTGACAAGCTGATGTTAAACCGTTAAAGTTAAACAAAACCGTTAAACAAAAGACTGTTAGGCTGTTTATATTCATATTTCAGCTTCTTAATGCCCTTATAATTCAGATAATCCAGTGACAATCGGGGAGAAAAGGAGGCGAAAGCATTTAGGGTAAGGAAATTTTTTTGTTTACCACAGTGTGTGATGGAGGTCATTTAAAAAAAGGGGCAAACAGTTAGTACTAAAATTCACTTTTGCAGGTAGAGCGAGATTGAGAAAAGTAAATTGAGAACAAAATTGTGCCGACGTAAAATATCGTATTGATGTAGAAATCAAGCACAAGTTTGAAATAAATTCAGCGCATCCCTTTTTTTACTGCATTTTTTTTTTCTTCCACACACGTTCAACCCCCCTCCCCTATATCTCTGTTTAGCACCATCCCTCCATTCTCCATTCTAATCAGCACTCCATCTCATCTCTCTTTGGCTCTTTTGAAAAGAGATCATTTCCCCCAGACACTCACAATGAGCTTTCATTCTTTACTTAATGTTCACCCCATCCTCCACTCCTCCTGAAACCACACCCATCCTTTTAGGCCTGGGGTCGTTCAATTGCATGATTACCTCATTACGCTTATTAGTGTTTTCCATCCTTCTATTGCTCTCTTGCCCTCTCTCTGTCTCTGTATCTTTACCTCCCAGTTTAGTGCTGGGCTGTAGTGATAAAATCACAGTACTTTCCAAATATACTGCAGTGTCACCGCATGAGATGGCTGAAGTTACCATTAATAAAGGAAATTAATTCAGGCTTCCTGTGCACTGCTTCTCTACAAGAATGTCTTACAAACCTAACACAGCTTGTTGATTGATGGCGTGGATGGTTTTGTTCTGTGCTGCTCTTCTTAAAGGGCCCGTGTTAGGGAAAAGCGAATACATAAGCTTGTTGTAGTATGTAAACATTGATAAAATACAGTCCATGCAAGAAAAGTCATTGGTAATCTCAGTGTATATCAACCTTAAAGGTGCAGTAACAAAAAGAATCATGAATTGGTAAATAAAACTTAAACATCAAAGGTATGCATCAGGAGAAATACTAGAACCAAAATGCAGAAACAAATGTATGGTCCATATTAAGGCTATTTTAATAAAACATGATATACTGATAATGCTACTCGATAAATAAATATATAAATAAACATCTTCCAAATTCTGACAACGCTTTTTATGACAGGATGATTTTGATCTGTTCTGCTTCACTATCAGCGTGGCAGCAGGGGCATTGTATTTTTTAAAAAACAGCTCTGAACACACCTGATCCAGATAATCCGCTCACTAACAGCCCCTTACTAGAAGTGGGAGTGTTGCAGCAGGGCGATGTGCAAGACAGTGGGCTTTCAAGACCGCTGTTTTAAATAATGGCTTAAGGAAGCTTATTATGGATAAAATACACATTACCTCTGAATACTTTTAAAAGTAATCAGTAATACCATTGTATACTGGTGGATTAGAATACACTACATATCTCCCTGCACTACTCGAGTTGGCTCCCTCGTTTATTCCAGCGCATCCTCGTTTTTGCCACCAGTCCAGGAGTTTATGTAACTCCCTCTCCTCTTGTCTATGCCCTTTCATCTCTCACAGCTTGCCACAGTCCGCGCATGTGTAAGAGAGAGGGAGCGAGAGACTGTCTCTCAAGTTTGTTGTTGTTTATCTGCTTTTTTTCCTCCCTCAAGTGTGTGTTGAAGAGAAGCTGAAGCTGTTTTTTTGCCAAGCCGGGCAGCAAGTCCTGCATAGCCGCCAGCAAAGCTATGTGGAAACACAACATTATTATTATAGCCGGAAAATCCATCCTCCCAATACACAAACATACAACTGCTCACAGGCTCGATTCAGTTCATTTTACCTCCCACGTGCTGTAGTGTACTTCTTCAAACAAGTACAAAGTGAAATAACCGTGCTAATCCACACACACACATATGCTAATGTACACACCTGAAAATACTAGCATGCAGAAGCCTTTGAGGGAATGAGGAAAAGTGG
>JBBPDH010000130.1:22188547-22205551 GCA_037974565.1 Clupeocharax schoutedeni
CACTAATTTGGTCATCACCATCACTTAGATCAGCATCAGAGTCTTGAGGATTTTCTGGTACAAGGGCAAGAAAAGTGAGTGGTCTTGCACCATCATCTATTATTTGAAAACAAAAAGAAAATTTGTTTCACAAACCATGTGCTATAAAAGTGCAAGTAATAATCATTTTAAGAACAATGAATGATCAGAATTTTTTTATTTCACAGAAATTAGCTACTTCTACTTTCATTAGCTAGCTTTGCTAACTTTACCATAAAAGAACAAATCAACCATTTGGTAACGCACATATATTTAAAAAATATTACCCCTATTACACTTTTATTGTTGCATTAAATTATGCAATTAGGCAACATATAATAGGGCCAAGAAATAATCTTACCTTTGTTAATGCCACCACAATGTGCCCTGATGTCTGGATCAGTTTTTGGCTTTCTCCCTTGCTGTTTGAAGGTACTCTGAAATGGCACACTACTCCAAGAAACAGTGCCAAGTAGTGGAATTTCTGAGCATAGCATTACTACACCAAGTGGTTGTGATGGCCTTTTGAGGTTGGATTAAGGTCCACACATTATTCACTGAGCTGTAGTGCAGAACATTAAAGGGTTAAAAGGAAGTGTTTGCAGTGTGGCAGGGAGCATTGTTCTGCTGAATGTGGCCCCTGACATTAGAGAACACCGTTACCATGAAGGTCTATAAAAGTGTTTAGGTAGTTGGTATGTGTCAAAATAACATCTACATGATTCCCAGGATTCCCAGTATAAAATTGCCCAGAGTATCACAAAGCCTCCACCAACTTGCTTTCCTCCCATAATACATCCTGGTGCTTCAGGTAAGGGCCTCACACACAGGCGTCCACATGATGTAAACTTACTTCATCAGACCAAGCCGCCGCCTTTCGTTTCTCCATGGTCCAGTTCTGATGCTCATGTACCCATTATAGGTCCTTTCAGCCATGGACAGGGGTGAGCATGAGCTCTCTGGTCAGTCTCTAGCTACACAGAAAGATGTGATGCACTGTGTGTTCTGACATCTTTCTATCATAGACACATTTTCAGCAATGTGTGCTACAGCTTTTCTGTGGGCTCAGACCAGACAAACTAGATTTTACGCCCCACACTCAGCAGTGAGCTGTGGGCAGCCATAACTCTGTCGCCAATTTAACGGTCATTGTTCCTTGGATCAATTTTAATTGGTACTAACCACTGCATATGAGAAACTCCTCACAAGACACAATCTGGCCATTATCAGACACCCAGATCCCAGACTTTTTGCTTTTGACACATGTTGACTTGCTGTCACTCTGACACCTGTTACCTGTTTGTAGTTTTAACGCTATAGCTGATTGGTTAAATAACATTGTTTATTGTGTAGGCATTGCTTTTGTAAAATGTCTGAAGTTGGGGTCTGTTAATATTATTGAAGCAATCTGTTAGGCTATTAGCTGTCTGCTGACCTCAAAATGACTCTCTAATGAAGACAGAATATAGTCCAGTTAGAGGATACAAAGTGTACGCCAGTTATAAAGAACCCATTGATTTCCAACTGGCTGTTGCTCAGAAATAAGACTCATATCTGTGATCCCTTAGCAAATGTAACAGTAAAATACATCGACTACAACATCACGACAGTTGACAATGCCGCACACTGGAGTTCACCTTTAAAACTGTTTATAGCACCAACACAACATTTCTCCTGATCTTGGTTTCGGCCTCTTGTACGCACAGCTAAAAAAAAAAGTGTGGAATCAATTCCAAGGAATTAAAGACGGGATATTTTTAGCCCACTGCTCCTGTTAACAAATGCAGGAGATTTGTGATGCATTTACACAATATTAATTAACAGAGACAGGGGAGTGATTAAATTAATGACTAATAATCTTCAGACAGATTTATTCTTTGCCGTTATCACACACCGGTGTTGAGATATTAAACCAGACACATTTTTAACCCTCCCAGGTTGGGTTTTTCTCATCTGTGCCTTATTTTTAACTTTTCTCGAGAGTTTCATTACAGCTAATTAGTGAGAACTTCTCAAGGATTTTTGTTCTAAAAACAGTGCTGCTAAAAAGCCGGAGATAGATAATGCAAGTGAGAAGCTTGAAGAATGTTAAGCTCCTCATGAAAGATTAATAATCAGCTTAAGTTAAGGCTTCACAGAGTACAATGTGACTGAGCACATCATCACACTACAGAACCACTCATTTCTTCATTTAACGTCCCTGAAATGAACTGGATCAGGCACTCATACACGAAATGGTTAATCACCACCATCATAGAAAGGAATACACATTTCCATAAAGTCAATTAAAAGCATGAAGCCAATTATACTAATGAACTCCTTCCTCTTTGGTGCTATACAAGCCCATTCCCCCACTCCTTATCTTCTCTCACAGGAAGGGGGAGTAATGCTCCTGATTTATGCCCAGTGCAGCATACTGCATTATGTCAAAGTGGTCTGGCTCCTTCTTAGAAGCCGCTCTTTATTAATGAACTAAACCCATAGCTCATGTTCCACCAGACCAACAACAAAACAAACTCCACCCAAAAAAAAAAAAAAAAAAAACAGCAGGGCGAGTCTGCAAAACCTGGCCTTATACACTCCCGCTCACTGTAAAGTTATCAATACTCAACACAGCTCCAGCAACAAGAATAAAATGAGCCTATAAAAATGGTCTCAACTGACAAACAGTGTGCATATCATCCCCTTTACAATTGGTACTTTTACTTGTTTTGAGTTTTATAGATGTCTACATCCAAATACCAGTGGCGACCTCAGATCTGCAGATAGTGGCCTACTGCAAACCCCGCCTTATAGAAAGCACCGCACTTATGAAATATACCCAACTTAACCTTAAATTAAAATTCTACCTTTTTTTACATTCATTTTTTTTTACATTAACATACGGGGCCATTGGCCCAGTTGATTTTAATACATACTCAACTTTCATTTACTCAATTTTCGCATTTTATTGTTGAAACGAAACAGTATCATAATAGAAGGCGATCACTAAGCTATTATTGCTGACCTACTGTTAACTCCGCGCTGGTACCTGGATGTAAAGTGCTCGCTGCATAAAGTTGATCGTGACTAAAGATCCTGAGTAACGCTACAACATTCAGAATGCCTCATATCTGTAAAGTGGTGATCCAATCTTGAGGTAGATGGCATTAACAAACAGTATATCAGCATTGAATATCTTTAGTGTTACCAAAAACACTTGAAATACTGAAATAAAACCATCTTAAAACACCTGTTTTAACTATTTCAATGTACACATTTCTTCATATGAGAATTAATATTTAAGCAGTTGAGCATATGATCCACACGCAGGCATACAGCATGCAGCATCAGAAATGAGAGTACCATTTTTCTAACATTACACACCTTCATCTATTCCATATGCATTATTCATAATTGACTAGTCAATAATTATCGAGCTGGCTCCCTGCAGAAATCACATAAAGCTGCATTATTTAGATAAGGAAGATAACGTGCATATGCAACATCAAAAGCACTCACGCCACTCACGGCAAATTGGTTTTTAACCTGAGATCAGCAAAAGCATTTCAAAAGGGAGAAACACTCGACAGTTCACGCATTCATTTTTCATCAAACACACCCTCTAGTGGTAAAAACTACTTAGTGCAGCTTATGACTCACCTGCTCTTACCTACTGTGCATCGTTCCACCATGCCCTTAAACGTACATTAGAAATTAAGAGTAGAAGTTAAGATAATCTCATTGTCCTGTTACAAATCGGCAAGAAACCACTGCAAAAGAGCAATGCAGCTTGATGTGTGGCAGAGACACTAATGAAAACACATAAAGGGGAGTTGCCATTAACTGGAACTGATCTGTCTACTATTTCAGACTCGGCAGGGCCTCTGAATGCTCTGGATTTATGCATTAAAAACACTTGCATGCATGGAAATACACAAGCCATTTCTTGATTAAACCTGAGAGGAGAACAGCAAAAAAAAAGGCACAGCAGGGGAATACACACAGAAGGAAAGGGAGAGAGAGGGTGGAAAACACAATTGATGCAGCAGAGGGGTTAATGTTGACTGCAGAAAAATTAATTTTGCTTTCTAATCAATGAATTCCCATATTTCTCTTGGAAGACAATTCTTAATGGCAATTTGCTCAAATTTGATGAGGTGGACCTGCGGCCCACAGTGGGTCTTTGTGGATGTGTGCTTTCTGCTATGAGCCCCGACAGTGGAGGGGAGGGTGGGTTTGAGACATGAATAATAAGAGAGCTGGTATAGTCAAACTGTAGAATAACTGTCCTCTGACAGCTGTAGTGACCAGTAGAACTTTACGGACATACCCAGACAGCCCCCAATCACAAGTCAAAACCAACTTGATGAAGACAGGTCAGTCTCTAGCTACAAGGGCTGGGCCAAGACAGCAAAGTGGAGGGGGAAAAAAGGAAATCAATTAGCTTGCTGCTCTTACATACACCAACACTTTGCATCAAAGGGTCCTGGTGTGCATTTACCATGAGTAATACTTCAGGATGTGCATGCGTGCGTGTGTGTGTGTGGGGGGGGCTAACCTTACCCCACAATTGTCTCTTTTGGTTTATCAGCAGAGCAGCAGCAGCAATCCACAGGGCAGTGATGAATCACAGCCATCACACTGAAGGAGCACCCAGTACCACCAAGACTGTGTGAAATCTACCCAGCGTGACTGTACCAATTCTACCTGCCTACAAAAGTAAAGGTTCAGCCAACGCCCCCTTATTTACCTGTGAAGCCCATCTGTCGTTTATAAAAGAGATGGCTGATGCACGCGCTTCCAAGGTTTTTTTTTTTTTAAACAACTTTAGCAGACACAATGGACTTCATTTTATGCATTTATTTATGTAGCAATTTATTCTCTGATTAGCTGCTGAGGGGCTGGTTCAGCAGTCTGATAACCACATGTCAGAAGGCCTGGGGCTCTGCTCAGTCCTCGACCTCCTCTAATTTCTGTGAGATCCTTCCCAAAAATACCACAAAATTTGCCTAAAAATGTCACCCTTTGAAAAGTCTCTTCATGTTTGCAAGTTCATCAAAACTCTAAATTCTCACTCACCTTCCCCCTCCCCAGTCCCCCATTTAAATGCTAGTGAGGTCACATTAGCAACAGAGGACAATCAACGTATTTTCCCCCAAAGGTTTTATGACCATCCTGTTCAAGCACACAAACAACCTTCTCCTGTTTTTTTTTTTTTTTTTTAAACAGCCAGAGAAGAACAAAAGGGATTAAACATAAACTCCCAAACCTTCTGTACAGAGAAAAACTAAATGGAGAAAACGTCTTTTATATTAGTCCACGCAAATCCTCCATATTGTCTCTCGGGTCTGCATTTTAACTGGGATAGGAGACACACAAGTTTACCAAATACAGTTCTGTGTGTCAATGAGAGGCTTTGTGTGTAGTAGGCAAATGTAAATACGTCTGTCTTAACGTCTGTTGCTCAGCTGTCCAACTCTGTCTTTCTATGGGTTAGAAACAAGTAGGTCTTGGCCATGTCTACGATAGTGTGAATATGCATTTGTGTCTCATAAGTTAACATTATGCAAGTCTAAATCAGTTTGGTGTGTATGTGTGAGTGTGTATTGTGTAATTGTGTGCAAGTGTGTGTGTGGATTTAGGAAAGTCTCTAGGCCAGTCCGAAGCCTTCTGAGCACTCCTGAATGGCCAGCAGCAGCATGTGTCTCAACTTCTCGTAGCTCTCGTATGCTGGGAGATCCAGCTGGTTAAAGCTGCAGAGAAGACAGAGAGCAGTCACATTCAACAACTAACAACTGCACATAAACATTTCAAAATAAAATGCACTGCTGTGACTAGAGTCCTAAATTGTACTAAAGGGGTGGTCAGCCAGTCTTATGTTTACATAAAAGTATCTGAATACTGCCAGACATTGCATTTTGTGTTTGAAATACAACTGATTGCAGTCAATGTTTTACTGAGAATATGTTCACAAATATACAAACATAATATTGGTATAAACATAACATTGGTATCACCAGAAAGTTGAAATGGCTCTCCTTAAAGCAATGTCCAAAACAAAAAATCTGATCAAAAGTGACTAAAAAGGCAATGGAAAGTCATACAACCCCAATTCCAATGAAGTTATGACGTTGTGTACAACGTAAATAAAGACAGAATATGATGATTTGCAAATTCTTTTCAGCCTATATTCAACCGAGTTGAATATGCAGTTGTTCACAAGGTGGTGAACCTCGCCTCATCCTTGCTTCTGAACGAGTCTTTTGGGGACGCTCCTTTACTACCCAATTATGACAAACACCTGTTTTAAAACCAAAGTTTTTCAACCTTTCCCAGTCCTTTGCTGCCCCTATCCCAGATTTTTTTGTAACGTGCTGCAGGTATCAAATTCAAAATGAGAGGAGATTTGCAAAACAACAATACAGTTTACAGTCTTTCTAGTGTATTATTTGAATACAGGTTGAAAATGATTTGTAAATCACTGTATTCTGTTTTTATTTATGTTTGACACAACATCCCAACTTCATTGGAATTGGGATTGTATAATAGTAGTAGCTTCCCATCTTCCATTTGTTCTGGTCCTGTACTGTTGACATTTCTGTGGGCTCACCAAGTGTGGGCAGAGGGCAAGCGGTCAGTGGAACGGTCATCACGGTGGATCTGAAACTTCTGGATGCCGTTCATGCCCTCGAGTGCAGCAAAGCCCTGCAGAGGCACTTTGGATGTGCCTGTTACAAACTGCAAGAACTTGGCGCGGTCAGCTTGGTCAAATGAGCGTAGTGCCCGCCAGAACCACTGGATCTGCAGGAACAAAGACACAGATCAGCATAAACTCCTACTTATAAGCAGGAAGCGAGGTAAAGATGCAAATTGCTGCCGAGAGGGGAAATAAGCTTGTGAGGATCCAATTAAACTTATAATGTGAACACTAATAAATCATACAATAATGCAAACCAAGAGTAAATACATATCACCCATGAACTAAATGTTTTACTGTATGCTTGTTTATTTCAAACCCTTTGAGACCTATGTAGCGAGGCCCTGCCGCGATAAGTTACCCATGACCCTAGCAAGAATTAAGCAGTTATTGAAAATGAATGAATGTATTAATTAAATAAATCTATGTATACATACTTGGATAGAGCTGGACTGGTACTTGTGGTACTCAGTGTTTGCCTTAAGGTCATCAATGTCGATAGTGGGCAAGCCTGAGATAAGCAGCTCCAGCTCCTGTTCAGTGAAGATGGAGATGAGCCTCTTGGGGATGATTTCATAAAAGCCCTCCAGAAAGGCTGCCAACTGTTTACGAATCGCACCTGCACAACACAATAGTACGGACACATCAGACTTGAATAAAAGTAGCGAACAGCTCATGTCTACATTTCACTACATTACCCATTCATATACAAATGTTTGCAGAATGTTCCATCTTATCTGCGCATATTCCTGTAGGCTTAACACAAAACATACCTGTCATCTTCATCTGGCACACCAGATGCACATACTCTTTCTTGTTCTCTTCAGTCACAAGGATGTTGGCCCCATTGGGCTTCAGGTCCCTTACTTCACACACTCCAAATTCCTGGACCTGAAAAATAACAGACATGGCGTTTTACAGTCTTGTGAGACAAACCATTCAATCAGAAGACCATAGTCTTACTAAAGAAGTGCCGGTTCAGGCAAGCAGTACCTCTGTACTGAATGTCAGCTCATAGCCCAGCGTGGACACATCATTTTCCAGCAAGTAGACCAATCCCTGGAAGAAAGGATAATCCTCGCTCTCCATGTCTGTGTACCTGCGAGAGTCATTGGTAAAAGAATTTCGTTATAACAGTTACAGGTAGTTCAGTCTTGAAAATGTTATGAAAAATCTATGGTCTTAAGATAATAAAAAGGTACGGAAAGCCTAACCTAACACTCTTCCCCAGGATGTGTTTGTAGAAGCTGCGTGTGAAGTAGCATTCCAGCAATCTGTTGTCGTAGACAGCCTTGGCCACCACGCGTCCCACAAATTTAAAGTAGCTAAGATGGTTTGGATTGCAGTGAGAGGAAGGATTGATTGTGTAGGTGACCCGGTCTCCAGGTGACGTGCGGAATAGCGCATACATAGGGTTAAACATCTCTCTGGAGATGATCATGTACCACTCCCTCAACAGACCACCAGCATCCTGTCCCTCCTCTCCTTCAAACACTATGTACCTGAAGAGCACAAGGAATGTCCATGTGAATTAATGAAATACAAAGCAAAACCTGGTGTTCTATTATGTACTACACAATTGTGCTTGTGTTACATAGGCAGATGTATGTGGACACCTGATCATAAAGACGAGCATGCTGGCCATCCCTTTTCAAAACTATTAATGCGGAGTTGGCCCTCCCTTGTGGCTATAACTCCTCTGAGAATTCTTTCCAAAAGATGTAGGATGTGATTAAAAGTGATAATGTTGATTATGTCAACTTAAAAATGGTTGAGGTCAGAGTCCCTTATTGAATGGGGCTACTCGATTCTGTTGCCACAAAAACAAAATCACATTATTGTCTAAAATGTTTTTGTTAGTGCTGTCAAGCGATTAAAATTTTTTATCTAATGAATTACATGGTGTGGCGATTAATTAATCTAATTAATCACATTTAATCACATACATACAGACATTACAAGAAGCAGTTTTTGCCATTTATTACTGAATACAAGCCTATACCTGAGGCTACAATGGTCATGACATCACTGACTGAACACAAACCTATGAATTAGGTTACAGTATATGATAGTTGTACCTTACTAAACACAAACCAATGACACTGTTAAAACATCACAATTGGTTACAAATAACAGTTTTAATTATTACTGAACATAAACCCAGATTCAGCCATCTTGCTGCCAGTTAGTGAAGCGTGATTCATTACTGCAGAAACATGTTCCTACTGCCCCAGAGTCCAGCCACAGCAAGCTTATACAGGCACTATATACAGTGATTGCTTTGGGAGCTTCATTAAGTGGGTTTTCATCCCGAAAGCTGCACCAAAGCCAACACAGTCTGAACGTCTGCAGTGGGTGGTGCAATAGAGGATAGGCAATGTCTACACACTATGTGCTTCAGCACTAAGCAACTCCGATCTGTGAGTTTGCAGGGTTTATTACTTTGATGCTAAGCTGTTAACACACTCCATTTCACAATAAAAGTTGTTACATTTGTCCCGGACATATCTAGGAAGACAGACGTTCACAAATTTACTGGCATCTTATGATCAGCTTTGAGTTGGTCAGTACAACCCATTCTACTTCCAGTGTTTGCCAAAAATATAGACAATCAGCATCAGGTGTGGCCTACAATCAGTAATTCAGTAATTAGTCATTAAGACGTGCGTTAGTAATTAGTAATTAACTGTTGGCTATATTGTATTTATATAATGCAGCATTCATATTCTGATAATCTAAGTTTTCTCATCTGAGAGGATTAGGGCAAGTGTTTTTACTGTTCTAATGTTAGACTGCATATTTTTGTTTATAAATGCATAAAACCCTCTAGCACATTAAACAAAATGTTTTGCAGTATGGCCTTAACACAAAAGTCGACTAGTTGACTTCAGACAAGTCGACGACCCTTGAGAGAAGTTGACTTATTCCTCTCTGTGTGCGTGCTTGTGTACACAATGCGATCTCTGCCTCTGATTGTCTGACACAGACACGCATTCCTTGGTTTAACCAATAATTATATGCACGAGGGGAATCTAAACACAAGTCCACAACAACATGAGAACCATGCAGCGGAGAAGACAGACACATCACATCTATGGAACTACTTCACTCTAGACACACAAACAGCACGGTGACCTGCACAACATGCACCTGCGTGTTAAAGTACAGTAACAGTACTGGCGTTCTGCATCTGAAACGCCATCCGCTAACTAACATGGCTAACTGCAGGGAGTCGTCCTGAGTGACTTAAACTGTTCCCACTCACAGTTGTACACTTAAATTTACCAGAAAATTCAAGGCATTAGCTTTTGTTTTGTTCGTTATATTGTCTGTTAAAGTTACAGAGAGAAGTTGCTCAATGTTGGACACCTGTGTTCCTCCGCTTCGTGTGTGATGACGTCATCAAACAACTAGTCGACTCGACTTCAACTTTGACAGATTAGTCGTTAATGCCCTAGTTTGCCGCATTGTCTGCGTGTGTGTGTGTGTACTTGTCACTCACAGTCTATTCTTCATATCTTCTGGGCTCTTGCGATGCAGTTCTCTGTATGAATCTTCAAATACATGATCTCTTCTTACATGGACTGCCATATCCTCCTTCCTCAGACCCTCGTCCAGGCGCTCCAGCTCCTGACGGAAATACCTGGCAAGCAGAAATATCAGTCAGCCTTCATATCGATCAGACCACTTTCCAGTATGGTAGCATACAAGCCAGCATACTGGAAAGTGAAAGAACTGCAGTCCACTCTCATACGCATGAAAGCAGAAAACTACAGAGAACAGATTTAAAAAGAATGAGTGTGAAAGCAAAATTAAGAGCAATACATCAAGTTAAAAAAAAATAAAAAAAAGAGTATGTGGCAGGTAAACATTACTTGCGCTTGACATCAAAGTCAAGAATGCGGATATAGTCGACAAGGACAGCAAATGGGCCATCAGCTAGGTGAGTGGTAGACTGGCGCAGGATCTGGTTAAGCACTGTTCTGTGAGTCTCTGTTTCAGAAGAACGGAGGGGAGGGAGGAAAGAGCATGTGTCATATTCATTCCAACACTACGATTTTCTAACATTAGAGGGGATTTTCATCTTGATAGAATATTTGAATATTCTCATTTAAATGTAAAATCAACAGACGAATAACCAAAAATACTGAAAAACAGTTTTTGAGGGTGCTGTGGCATGCATACTGAACTCACCAGCAAACCGCAGAAACTTCTGAGTGTCTGGAGGAAGGTTGGATGAAATGTGCATAGAGGAGGGCTCTCGAGAGAAAAAGGGGTCCAGGGATGAGGGAGTGGCGGGGGTGAGGGGTGCTGGAGATAGTGGAGGCGGCTCATCCTTGATGTGTGACAACTGACTCTCTCGAGTGTCCCGCACTGGGGGCTTACTCTCTCGCTCAGTGGCATGCACCAGAAAGAAAGCCTCCACCGCTGGCTGCAAAACTTCACATTAAAAACACACAGCACTGTAAAATATATTCTATGTTAACCATTTAATTTGCAGGATACTTGATGTAATGTAACATTACCCAAAACAGCATGCTGGTCATGTGACTCCTCGAGCTCTTTGAGACACTCCCCAAGCATGTCCCACAATTCGTCCAGTAAAAGTTGCTCGCTCAGTAGCGGCAATTCAGGCAGCCTCTCTTCTTGCTCCTGCTGACTGCTGCTGTCCTCCCCTGAAAATACAGATACAGACAGTTTTTTTTCCATTCTCTTTACGGCTTCATTAAACCAATAATCACAAAATCCTACCAACTGAACCGCTCATGTTTCTTATTAAAAGTGCTTGGCTAAAGAGCATACTCCAACTATGGCAGTTGGCAAAACATTGTACTGGAATAAGAAACCGAACCAGTGTACATGAAAAACAACAACACATGACACTGCAAACGAGGACATATTTTGAACTTTCTTTGTTGGACTCCCAAACAAACACTGGTATGGCAAAGGAACCCAGATTGGGTTTTTTGGTGTTCATCTGGGAACATTGGTTCATGCGCTGGCTATACACCTAGCACAAACATGTATTGGGAGCTCACCAATATGAGCCTGGTCCTGCTCCAGTGGAGAAGGCTGGTCCACATCCATAGGAGAGTCATCTCTCTGTGCTGCTGGAGGCTCAGCCGCAGACTGTCCCTCCGACTGAACCGGGAGAGCGAAAGGAAACAAGGTAAGATTTCTAAGAAACAGCTACAAATGTGAAACAATGAGAAATTATACAATTAGAAGAGGTCATCATGCACTAAAGACAAACGTGAGAGGGGATGGGAAGGAGCCAAAGCACATGACAAGCCATGACATGTACACAAACAAGCTAGCAGTTTGTAGTGCAGTACAACGCAATGAACAAGGAACAACGTGCTACAAAAGGTGTCTGGCACACATGCAGTGTGGGAGAATAAGTATGTGCAGATGTCCAACACTGTTACATAAGTGAAGTAAGAAACATTAGTCTGGCTTGATTGCACGGTCAATATTATTTAGCATTAAAGACATGGAAAAGCTCTGAAGAGAGTCCACTGAAAGTGTTTAAATTGTTAAACAGATCCACATACACCAAAACAATGAGGATGTTTCCTATTTATATATTTATGTTTGCAAGTAAACATGCACAAAAACTAAACAAAACAACCAGTTCTCAAAGATCTGTATGTGTCCACATGGCAGGCAGTAAAGCAAGTTTCTATATGTATGTGTGCTTGGCCACTGGTCAGTTGTTTGAGTAGCAGTCTGCCTGCTGTCAGTGCGGCCCATGCTAACCGTGGCAGAGCTGGCTGGGCTGGCAGCGGGGTTGCTGGTTGCAGCAGTGCTGGTTGCATGGCCAGCTGTTGCGGATGATCCGGCGGCAGCGGTGGCGGCGGCGGCAGCAGCAGCAGCGGCGGCAGCAGCAACGGAAGAGGAGGATGAAGAGGATGCGGGAGCCTGCTGAAGCCGCCGAGCCCTTTGGCCCTCTCTCACCATCTGAATGATCGCATCAGCTTCAGCTTCCAATTGGCGAACAGCAGCCTGAATACTGCTTGCAGAGCCTAGACTGGTCGAGCCTACAGTAAAATGACAGAAAGAACACACAATCAGTTGTGGTCCAGATAACTACTATAACTGAGATTAAGAAATTCAGATTTTGGCTGATTACAGTTTGGCTGATTACATAAAAAAAAAAACTTAATGACTTAAAAATAGTTTTACGTTACCCCCAAAAGTAAAGTACTTGTGTACACATTTAATAATCACATTCTCTAAAACACACATCTGAAGAACTAGTTTTAAATTTAAATTATAAAACTGTATTAATGTTTTAAATACCATAATACTATAAATGACACTCATTGTTAAAACTTCACTTACTCAGTCTTCCTGTCTGTTTAGCTTTCTTGTTGGCACGGCGAGTGTCCTCCCTCAGCTGTATAATGACCTGCAGCACTCGCAGGAAGAACTTCTGTGTGGAGGTCTTGGAGGTGAGTGAGCTCATACATGGCAGCTGGAGCTCTCGGCCACCCAGAGTACGCTTCTGAGCTGCCACAATAACCACACTTTCTGAGCCATCAAACCTGAAAAAGAATAGGCTACAGTCAAATTTGAAGAAGAAGTGTTTAAATAAAAACAGAGGCCATGAGTAGAATTGACCATTATAGTGCTTGGAACATGAAGTAACACCTAAAAATCCTCCACAAAAAGAACCCTCAGAAGTAACATGAATGGTAGCTCACCTGCTCGTCATCTTGCCCTTGAGGCGAGCCGTGAGGGAGGGGTCTTCATGAGCAGATTCCAGAGACTGGGCATCAGCCCGTGCTCTCCGTTGCTGCTCCAGATTATATTCCCGCAACTCTGCCAGTAAAGTGCCTACACATATACAAACAAAAGTACATAATAGAGACAATGTAAAAACAAAATAATAAAAAAAAGACTAATTTACTTCAAAAATTGGTTCCAAGCAAATAGTCTATTAAAAGCAGGGACACACTGACCAATTTGTTTGCAGAGCGTGCAGCCAAGATGGCGGGCTCCACTGAGCAGCAGTTTGAGCACAGTGTCTCTTGTCTGGCTGTCCCCTCTGGACAACTGTAGAAGGATGTTGGCCGCATCCTCCAACCCCTCCTCTGAACATGAATGGGATGTCAGCACCTAGTAGAGCAAACAGGGTTTTGATTGGCGGCGGATGTCATTAGGGTCTGGAAATCCTGACATGAAGGCTGTTTATGTATTGTTTGAAAAATATTACACACCTCTACAGAGAGTTGCAGCTGTTTCTCTGTTAGTCCAGTGGAGGCCAGTTTGGTATCAATGTCTACACTGTTCACTACTGCCTTCTGTTTGCCTACAAAAACAACACAGACACCTTAATTATTCATTTCACTTAATATGAACACCATATTCATAAGTAATTCATAAAACCTCAAGCTTAAAACTTTCAGTCCCCTACCAGCAGAGGTGACTGTAGCTATAGTAGTCATTGTGGCGGCTGCAGCAGTAGCAGCAGTGGAGGCTGGCTGAGATTGCGCTGGGACTGTAACAGCAGCTGTGTTCTGGATACCTGCTGTACCCACCCCAGCCTGGGTTGTAGGAGCTGCAGGGACAGCAGTGGGTGCCTGAGGTACAGGGTGGCCAGCTGGCACTTCTGTAGCCTTGTTATCAGGCAGGGCAATGGAGATGAGCGAAAGCAGACGAAGAAGTTTCTCAGTAAGCAGGGAGCTACGGCGGATCACTGGGTGCGACAGCATGTTCATTAGCTGGCCTAGTGGCGAGGCCTCCAAGCTTAATTGCGCCCCTTCTGCTTCTCCAGATGCCCCCAGGGGTACAGTCTTCATTGAAGCCTTGCCTTTACGACTGACATTCATGTTGTCCAGCTTGACCAGTAGGTCCCAGAAGTCAGTGGAGATACCCAGAGACTGTGGGGTGCCTGAATAAGAGCTGAGAGAGTTGTGGGTAGAGGAAGGGGTGCTAGAAGTGCCAGAGATATTGGCCTGGCTGTTGCTGCCTGGCCTACAGCCTGCTCCAGTTGCAGAAGCAGAGCTGCCACACAGACGAGAGTCCAGCTCAGAGGAGGATTGGGGGTCTTTGCAACGCTGCTGTGTGAAGTGGCTTGGGAATACCTGCAGGGAAGGAAAGAAAGAGTTAAAAAAAAATAAATAACTAACTACAGCATTACAAGGTACAACCAGATGGCAGACACATAAAACTGTACAACGGGGCCCGTGGTATTTGCACCTTTTTGAAATGCAAATTCAATAACTTGAGACCTTTTCAGGACTTATAAGATGAATAATTAAGACCATCACAGTGGCAAAAAACACAGCCTAGAATTTAGTTGATTCCAACAAGGCCCAAACTATAATTATTGGAGCAACAGGCACTCATTCTCCAAACATCCCTCACCGGATTTGCATTTATCCGTTTTACACTCGCGGGTTTAAGGGAAACCAGTATGCTACGCACCACCTATACACATACAATACTGTTTTTTCTCTTTCTATGATGTGCTATAGGCAGTGACATTCAATGTTTAAAAAAAGAAATAACAGGAACAGATAGGGGTGGGTGATATAGAGATACGAATACGATAGTGAAGACGATCTCTGTACGGATGATCTGCCAAAGGAGATTTTCTATATCAGGGGTTGGCAACCCGCAGTACTTTCATTCTTATGTTGTGGCTCCCTGTGGCTTTTGAAAATGAAGAATAATTTTCGCACAAAATGCTTCCTGATGCAATGCGGCTGGAGTATGTGAGGGCATTTAGTCATACATTCACGCAAGCTGCAGTCAACAGACACAGCAAGTGTCCAGTGAACTTTGGACCCAGAACCCTGTTCAGTAACTTGCATAGTATAGAATAGTAAACAAAATCTATAGATACAAAACAATATAAATACCATGATAAAAATTGAAATCGTGATTTAACTGTAATAAAATCGCAATAAAATAGCTTGGCCATATCGCCCACCCCTAGGAACAGATATCGTTGCTTCCAGACTTTTCAAATACTTTAAGGATCCGCAGGGACCCTGGGGTGAATCAATCAATCATTGCTGCTGTCCTGATCTACAGTTTTACTCATTCTGGGTCACTGTCCCATCAAACCCTGAACACTATCTCTATAATATTAATAATAAACCCATTAAATATTACTGGTTTAATCAACTAATCAGACCATTACCCATTCTCCCTCAGTAATGTTCACCACAACAGAAGTGCCATGTGTGTGTGAGTGTGAGTGCGCATGCAACAATTGAACAAATGGTGATGCAGAACAAAAACTGATCTTAGACCAATAATAAAGCCGTTATACCAATCTAACCTTGGCCAGCTGAATGAGGGTATCTAGTACGTGGCGACAGACAACAGGGGCAGCTTGCGGGTGTATGTGCACCGTAGATCCTCCTCCTGAGCAACCAACACCTCCAGTTCCTGACACTCCTCCACTCAGGGCTGTTGAGCTCACGGTCCCTCCTGCTGAGTGTCTGTCTGCATGTTTACGGCCAGATGCCCGCTGAATCTGGAAAATGTTGGTCCTGCAGCCCAGTGCTGCATCCATGGACACAGACAGCCAGGAAAGCTGACTGGAGCTGCGTGACTCCACTCTATTCAGCAGTTCAAGGGAGGAAGAGGAAGATGAAGAGCCCATTGAGGCCTGAGAGGAAGAGGAGCCCTTACTTCCAGTGGACGAACCTTGGCCAAGTGCACGCTTGCCCCTGGCCTCGTCTAGCCGGGACGTCTCAACGCAGAGCTCACTCTCACTGCTGCGCTGGAGGATAGAGAGCAGACTGCGGATCACCCAACCGCGTGTCTGTGAGTGGTAGCACAGGTTCCGCAATACACGGTGTAGTCTGCTGGTGTTTAACTTGGGCTCGTCTACAAACAGCAACACGAGAAGACAGGAAAGTGCCTCGTGATCCAAAAGCAGACGTCCTCTTAGCCTGAGGAGGGAGTCCACGTTGGAGCTAGAGGGGCTACACAAACACCACAAAATTATTCAAGAAATTATGCATTAAAAAACCAAACAAACAAACAAAAAAAAAACAATTATATACATACACATATATAAAATATATGTACACACATACACACACACACTAGGGCTGCAACTAACGATTATTTTGATTCTCGATTAGTTGGGCGATTATTTTTTCGATTAATCGGATAAAAACTCAATTCTTTTTTTCCCAAACTGCCAGTGGCTGTTTTACATCATAACCCTATGCAGTGAACTGCTTTTGTTTTGTTTTTTTAAAGTCCCGAGTGCTTTTTTTTTTTTTTTCAACGCCACCGCCTTTTTCTGCAACCCAGAGCGTCTTTTCAAGTTGAAAAAA
>JBBPDH010000130.1:22209204-22225142 GCA_037974565.1 Clupeocharax schoutedeni
AATGCGCCCACACTAGAGACAAGTTTACTGTAATCCAGTCTGGTGCGTGCAGTCTGCGGTTGTTGATGACGTCATCATTGTTTCGGTCAAATAAAAAAAAATATTTCGGCCGATACCGAAAATGCATTTTTGCAATTTTCGGCCGAAATGTTTCGGTGGCCGAATATTCGGTGCATCCCTAGCTACCACCTTCCTGAAATAAAATATAGAGGACACACTCCAAGAAATATAAAAGCAGGAATACACAAATGGCCAGTGCTAAAATTAAACATTTTGTGTAGAAATGAGCAACTCTTTCCAAGTGAAGTCATCCCGTTGTCAAGCAGTTGCCGTGGGAAAGACAGTAGACTGTATAGTTATCTCCCAGATCTGGTGTGATCCTAAAACTATACAAACTACTACCTCATCCCACAACACGCAGCAGAACACTTTTCCAGGCTCGCCAGTGCATCATACATAAGAGGGGAAAATTTTTTTAGTACCTGCTGAGTTCTCTACAGCTCCATTGACAGTTCCTATTGTGGTGCCCTGTAGGGGACAAAGGGAGCACAAAGGAATTCAGCCAACCTGGAATTATATACATATCAGTTAGTTTGAGCCTGGGTGCTGACCATGCCCCGTCTGTGATTAAATATTGATGTCTTTTAACACTATAGGTCATGCTCTGTCTGTCTGAATAAGAGCCCATCTCCTATTTCTATCTACACTGCCTTCCTTTCTCCCTTTTATTTCCACTACCTGCAGTGTCTGCTCCCTGCTCTCCTCTCCAGCAGAGGTGCTCCTCTCATTCTGCTTTGCTTCCTCCTCCTCTGCTAGTTGCCTCCTCCTCTTTTCCCTCCGTTCTTCCAGCTCCTCATCACGTAGACTCTCCAGGTGCTGCAAAATGGGCACCTTCACCACTGACACACAGAAATAGTGAAAAGTTAGCAGGTACAACACATACTGTTTGCATAAAATTGGGGAAAAAAGAAAAAGCAGAAAAAGGTTGGATCTCTTACCTGCAACACAATCATGCATGCTCTCTGCATCCAGCACTTTACACTCATCTGTCCATCTAGTTAAGGCTGTGGGAATACTTGAAAGGGTGCCTACAAACAATAATAAAACAAGGCAAAAGAGTGAGTCGCTGTAGTGCACCTGCCTGTTTATGTTCAGATCAGATTAGCTCCAACTCACCAGCCTGACCTCCACTGCTGCTCTGTTCATGGAAGAAGTCATCCAATAGCTCATCATCAGAACGGGCTATGATGTGAACATCTTCGTTGCCAACCAGCAGCCGGGCACGGCCACGGGACTGCAGGGGCAGGGAGCTGGACAACTGCAGGATGTCTGCTGCTGCACTGGGCCCTAGTAGCCTGAGACACATAAGCCAAAATCCAGTCAGCAAAATGTGCTACGGCAGGCGAAAATGTGTCCTATGAAAGGTTTTATCTATAATAGAGAACTCCTCTTATGTGTTGCATCCAAGGTAACTAATTCTTCCAGTGATTTGGCGGTATGACATAAGAGGGTGCCTTTCCTTACGAGGTCGACTGCTGCCATTAACGTTTAAAATACTGGAGAAAATATGCATAAAAACTGCAGAAATCATTTTTAATTACACTTAGGATTTATTATATTTTTATTGTCCATTATACACTTTTGTAAAAAGATTATTGTACTCAAATCAAATATAAAACCAAAACTATTTGCCACTGCAGGCCATTCACGTTTTATCTAGCTTGTTATTGAAAAATAAGTTCCCAGAGCATGGGGGCGCAACCATTATAGCAGTTGCAAAGCATGTGGGCAGAACCAGTGTTATTAAAGACACATTTTGTGGAATGGTCAGGTGTCTTATATGGACAAACGTAACAGGAGCACTGTACGTGTCGGCTGGTTTTTGCAGGGGTCAGATGTCCCATTACTTTCGTCCATATTAAATAGCTCATCGCTGGTGTTCGGGGCGGACTGGCAATCTATGCGTTCTGCAAAAAGGCCCGAGATGCGTCAAAGATGCGCATACCTGGTAAAGAAAGTCTCAGTCCACCCATGCTCACGTTACTTTGGTGAAAGCACCGACTTAACGTGCGATAAAATAATTGTCGGCATTAAGTAAATAACGCATTAACGCGGTAACATGTCAACTTTCCCAGCCCTAATACACATACATATGAAGTTTCATGTGACATATTGAATTATGCTGCATGCTTTCCTAGAAATGAACAAAAGAACATACTATTACTACTATTACTTACCTCTGCTAAACCTACCTGTATGCATAAACTAACACATAAGATGTCTTACCTCTGTAAAATAAGTGGGGGATTGGGCTGGCGGTTGCCTGGGTAGTGCACATGGATTGTGTGGCCAGTGTTAGCAGTGAGCTGGCGCAGTGTGCGCTGGCTGCGACCCATGCTCTGTGCCAGCCGGCTGCTGGTCCCCGCTCCACCCAAGGTGAGAGAGCCATGATCAGCATGGCGCACCATCAGAGGGTGGGAGCTAGGGATATTTCCTGGAGATGGAGGGATGTCGGCTGAAAGTGTATGACAGAGAATATCCATTTAATAATGTACAAAAAGCAAAATTCATTTTGTGCTGACTATTCTTCCTTTATGTGTGACAACGTTTGACAGACAAAATATTCAACCAATCAATTAATTACAGAAATTCAAGAACACCTGAATTCGAAAACATGTTGTCAAACTCTATAATAAGGTCATCATCTCGGTCAAATCTCTCAAATCGTATGTGTGGAGCAGCATTGATGTCAGGAAAATCTTCATCCAATTCCATCTCCGAGCCCTCATCATCATCATCCTCATCTCCCTCTTCATCATCCTAAATATAAGAAAATAAATATTTGAAAAAACTGGTAGACAAATCAACTAAATAAATCTTAATTTACAAATAAATTAATTTAGCAGTGCACTAATATTCAGCAATTTAAATTCACACCTGATCTTCTTCCTCTTCTTCCTCCTCCTCCTCCTCCTCATCCTGACTGTCTTCATCTTCATTACTGCCACTGGAATCTTCCTCTTGAGTGTGCTCCTCATCCTCTGGCTCCAGGATGTTCATGGAGTCTAAAATGAGGAATATAACACCAATTAGCCATGGATGCAATTACTAAATATGTAAACTGATTTTAAAAACAAACAAACATATATACTTAGCATCCACAAGTTAAAGTTTGCTGTATTCTTGAGAATTTGCCAAACCTTCTCTGTTGGCCTGCAATGTAGAAGCCTGACTCATGTTGGAAGGAGCTTCATCCATTAGCACATCTTCTTGAGACTCATCCTCTCCTGAGGGCCCAACTGTGGAGAGAGCAAAGCTCCATTTACCTGCAATCATTAAGTCAACCTACTCTCTCTTTGCATGAAGCACAAAATATCTGGACAGCTTACCGATGATGGTACTATTGACTGTTCCAGCATCTCTTTCTAAAAGTTCATCTATCAAATCCACCAACTCATTCTCCACCTACAAAAAATGAATAAATCATGCTCTGTGTCAAACACCAGTAGCCTTCTTATTTTTACATGCAGAGTGCTTTTCCATAAGCTCTGGCTAAACCCATGTCCTTACCTGCATAGCTTGCGTACTGAGCACTTCCGGCTGGCCAGCAATGACCACTGTGTCCCCTTCTGCCTCCCCATCCATTAGATCACCATCTGTGCCCTGGCCTCGGTGACGATTCTCCACAGGCTCGGTTTCACCTGCCTCCCCTGAGACAATGGAAATAATTACACATACCTTATCAACCTATAGCATCACAACACATGCTTCATAACCACAAGGCAATCTTCAAATTATATTGATTCGATTCAAAAGAACAATTTAAAGCTCTATACTAAACATTGCTAAATAGAAGCATTTGGATAGTTTCAAAACATACCAGCAGTAGATATGTTACCTTGGTCCTGTGTGTTGCTGTTGCTGTCCCTGGCTGTGCCCACAGGGTCATGTTCGGTCTTGTTCTTGCTTGAGCCTCCTTTTCCTCCAAACAAGCTGCTGGGCTGGTTGACAATACGCGAAAGCGTCTCTAGAGGCTTGAGTGCCGCATTTACTGTGTTTGCCATGTTGGGACTACAATAAATTAAATTTAAAAAAATCAAACAAACAGATGCACCTACTACTAGATCAAGGTTTGCAACCAAAGAACATACAGTATCCAAATACAGTACAGTGTAATCATTTCCAGTCCTCTCAGAAGCCCAGAATTACCTGTAGCCTCCATCAAATATCTAGGTTGGCTCTTTGTACTTCATTTCATTGAATTAGGTGTGTTGCTAATGGAATTTTATAAATCCAAGGAATTACAAACCTGTGTTGTTCTAACAAGTTCACAAAATAAAATACTTTGTGCTGCTTTCGCATTTTTTGCATTTATTTTTATGTCATATTGTGTTTTTGAAGGAAGAAACCCACTGCTGATAAAAGGTTTCAAATAATTTGCATTGTTGCCTAACAGTTTTATTCAGTACTGTACATTGATTGGTGTGGGAGTACCTAGACAAGTCAAGACTGTGTGGCACACGGGCAAGATCGTTGACAAGGCCCTTCTTCAGAAAGAGGCGGATGATGTTGTTCATGCCATTGTGCTGGGTTTTGGCAGTGGCTGTACTGTAGAAGCTGGAGGTAGAGGGACAGGACTCCATAATGGTACTGATGATGCACATCACTGCCTGCAATCTGGAAGTGGAAAGGCAAGTCAAGCTAAAGTAAATAAATTAACACTTTTTTGATTCACTGAAACATCCACTTCCAGCAGCATGTTTAATGCCAGCTTCTTCAGTGCTGCTCAGGATAGCAATCCATTTGATGCTCGACTCACCTAGCATGTTTCTCTGCACCCTCTGACATAGCCAGTGCCCGGCTCAAAGCAGCCTTCACCTCATTTACCAGGGCCACTTGGGCATCAGTGCCCGTGCCAGCTGCTGCCAGACTGGCCAGGAATAGACGTGCCAATGCAGGGGTGTCCTTGTCTTCTGAGTTCTGGGTGTGGGGAAGCAGGTGATCCAACACAAAGGCCAGCACACTGCAGTCCTGCGCAGCGCATACGTTGATTAAAAGAAAAAGAAAAAAAAACAATTACCATACCAGATAAGGAAAAAGATTAATTACTTATGTAGTAAATAAGCTATACATATGATTAATTTGTAGCAAAAGCACTGAACGCCAATTCATGCAGCACTGGCAGCAAGTCAGAGGTAGTGTCCCAATCTTGCTCACCTCCTTAATTAGCTCAGACTGGCCAGCTGTGTAGCTGTAGGAGGCTATGAGTGTAGCAATGCCCACGTAGGAGCGTACAAGCTCTGCCAAAAGCCGCAGGATAGTGGAGGTGGGCATCAGGGGCTTGCTGGCCTTGGCCTTTGCTGCCCTGCTCTCCTCCGAGGAGGCCCCCCTTTCACCCTCTTGCTCCTTCTTCTCCTCCCGCATCTCCTCAGGGGTTGAGGCTAGTAAAGGTAGTGGAAAAATTAGGGGAAAAATAGTTGAGAGAGAAGAAGGGTTTCAGCCTGACACAGAGAGCAAGCATATTGTAGTATTATACAGTATGTGAGAGTATGAAGTTCCTACCTTCTCCCTGAGGTGTTCCTGACTGGGAAGACTCTGCAACAGCACCATCTGCAGCAAACACCTGAGTCTGTGGAAACGTCATAATAAGAACTCAAGAACAGAAAATTGGAGAATTGTAGAAGCCCCATGTCATGTGCTTATTAAGACTCACTCTGGTAACAGTGACGGTAAAAATTTATGTTGACATTCATTAAGCACAAACAGCGTTAGGCTAAGCTAAGCAGCAACAGACACCACAGCCGCATAATTTTTTGCAGTTCCATAGGAAAATGAAAGAAGTATCTCAAAATCTTTCACAGAACTGTATTATGTGCCACAAAGCTTTACTTAATGGAAGTTTACACTATAAACTTTTACACTATAAAAATTGAATTACTTATGCTTCCGTGTAGACTCACATTTATGTGAAAAGCAGATTGAGAGTCAAATTCGCTTCCTTGTCGTGTGAGTCTGTACTGCTGGTACACATAATCCCCTACGTCCTGCAAGATCTGGCACAGGTCCTGACTGCCAGGAACCGCCACAAGCCTCTCCTCTCCTCTATCTGCTGCATGAGGCATACACACAATAGTGGAAAAAAGTAAAGTAATAAGCAGTGATTAAGAGGTGGAAGGCATCTATTAGGCATCATACGTTCTGTTAGCATCCCACACATGTGCATCTTCCAACAATTCCCTAAATGAATAAGCATCCATGATCTTACCTTCCTCAGGAGCATGGTATGCTGCAAGGGCATTGAGCATGTCATATATGACCTCTTTAATGGTGTCTGGGATCGGCGGCAGCGGAGATAGCTTCAGAGGTGTTGTCTTCACCAACTGTACTGCATTTGGACCCTTAATTCTGAAGTTCTCAAATTCATCATCAGAGGCTGGGGAAATATATTTTATTTAAATATGTAAATGTCCCAATCTCATTAGAAATATTTTATTAGCAGAGGGTGGAGTAATTCCCTGTGAAAAATAATCCTTTACCTGTTCCAGCACCTCTTGGGGCTGGCAGGGCGATCCGGACACAGCTGTTGGCAGTTTCTGTGAAGCAATCAGGATTACGGCAGGCTGCCGGGCCGAGCACACGCAGGATGTAGTTGATCTCTCGTGAGCCCAGACTACCTGACACCACCCCAGAAGTTGTGCTCCCTGCTCCACTGGTAACTGCAGAGCGCACCACCTGAGAAAGGATAAATATGAAGAGTGGCAAAGATATATAATGTAAAGCAATATTTGAAAATAGAGAACACCGAAGGAAAACTCAGTGGCACTAATGACAGTAGTAGAATTGGAGGAAAAAATAAATAATATCTCGATTGAGGAAATTAGTCTGGCACCTTCTCCATGGTATGGCGCAGCGTGGCTGGGTCCTCAATGATGTGGCGGAAGAGAAGCGTGACGAGCGGGGTGAAGCCATTGAAGCCAGAACTCTGTGTGAGGCCCAGGATCATGCGCGTGCTCTTGAGTTCGGCGAACATCATGGCATAGTGATGTATGCGTGTAAGGCGCAAGCACAGTCGCAGCGTGGCATGCAGCGTGTCTGGATCCACAGGGACACTGATCATGCTGACACAGGCACGGATCAGAACTGTGGTCATCTCCTCTGACAGTCCTTGAACCACAATGCCACTAGACCCAGAGGGTGAGTCCTGAGGAACAGCAGGGAGTGTGGAGGCTGGTGAAGACTCCTTCTGGTCTGCCTCCTCTTTAGGGGGTGCCATCTCCACAGCAACAGATGTTGTGTCTGAGTTTGGGGGAAATTGACATATCTTATTATGAAAAGTTGAAGTACAGTTAGAAGAGCTAACAAGTCTTCAGTGGTAAAGAAACAGCTACATTATATGAAAGGCACTACTGTAGAGCTTGCCCTCACCTGTATCAGTCTGGGTCTCCTCAGTCTTGGCTCTCTGCTCCCCCTCCTCCCGCTCAGAGTCAGCAGCACTTCCAGATTTGGTTGGCTTTGGTGTGCGAGGAACTCTCTGCACCGTCAGCATCACAGGTCTTCGGTTTCCCGTCTCTTCATTTACCTGCACAAAGCAGAGAAAATGGTTTAATTGCAGTCATACTCCATCTCATAATTATATTAAATATATTAAATCTGCCCAGCTAATAAATATGTCCTTCAGATCCCAATCATAACCACAATTGGTACATTCATATGCACATCCATAAATGAATATTCAAGCAGGCATTGGCTGAAAATCAAGAAATCAGAAAGGAAACAGAACTAAAGGCAGACCATTTGTATTAATATATACCTGCACCATAGTGTTGAACTGTACAGTGTATCTCCTTCGGCCAGCAGTGAAGCGGACGCTGGTCTCGCCCGCCCTCCAGGCTGAGTCTATTGTGCTGTTATTACTAGCACTATAGCTGCACCAACGGCCTGAACGGTCATCAAACCAGCGCCAGTTATTCCCATTAGGCTGCAGATACTGATATGGGTTGGGGGAAAAAAAATTAAAGGTTCTCTTCACAGTCTCAGAATGCCACAAATATGTTAATTTATTCAAATAATGTTGATTTTATTTGTACAAACCTTGTTCATCTGAGCTCTTCGCTTGGAGGACACTGCCATTTTCTCATAAAAGTCAATGAGCAGGAGCACTGGAGTGATCCATCTACACAGAAAAGAATTCCATCCACTATATTTACAAAAGAATATTTTTTGGGGGGTTGGGTATCATTTGTAGTTATTTAAAATACATCTTTTGTTTTAAAAGGTTGAACTAGCAGTGTGTCCTATTTTTCTGTGACCAGTCTTAGCCACAGGCACATGGCGGCTGGCACTCACTTGGGAGTCTGGATGTCTTTCTGCTCCTTGGCAGCCTGCAGACAAGGCTGAACCACTTCCAGAAGCTTAATCAGCACAGTCAGAACACCACTGCTCTCCACGATCCGTGCACATGACAGCTTCAGCTCCTAAAAGACAAGGACTTCAATGCACTACACCCACACAGTGGAAGGTAATGTGTATGTATTTATATTCCTGTGTGAGAAAGCAGTTTGAATGTTTACAGTCAAACACACTGAGCTTTTGTTGTTTCTATTACACTTGGGGTAGCACAGGAGCATCCAATCTCATCAATAAAGGGCTGGTGCACCTACAAGTTTCATTACAATCTAACCTGCTTCTACTTGTGTATTCAATTACCCTTCTTTAACAAATAACTAATCAGTGGTATGATTATCCACAGCCACACTAGCCCTTCACAAATCAGGCTGGACACACACCTCAAACAGCAGCGTGAGAAGCAGAACACGAGTGGCCAAGTTTGAGGCCTGGGGCAAGGTCACCATCTGCCTTGTCCACTCAGACACTGTTTTAGTATCACTGGTCGTAAGTGGCACAGCAGCCTTTATCAGCACATCAGCAGCATCCCACACCTACAGAGAAACAGACATTAGAACACAACTTAAGTAAGAACAAACAGGGAACACAATTATTAACTAACAATTACACTAATATAATTGACTGACCTGGTTGACAACCTGACGGAGAATAAGGTCTCGGTACTCAGGACCGTTTCTCTTGATGGCAGTCATTAGCAGGTCACAGAGCCGGTAGACTGTGTCAGGCAACTCATCCAGCAAATGGAAGCAACCTGGTAGCATGGTGTCAGTGAAGGCATGAAGCTCAGAGCTGTCCAAGGGTTCAGCCTCCAGAAAACGCTCCAGACAACGAGCCTCCTCTTCTTCAGCTCGTTCTCGTGCTCTTCTCTCCTCCTCCTCACGCCTGCGCGCTGCCTCCTGAGACAACACATGCAAAGAGATTGGATAACTGATGAGACAACACATTTCTCATGAATGCCATGGAGCCTAATGTTGATATTACTGATGGTGTTTTCACGATTCTATGAGGCGTGTGCACTGATATAATTATAGGAAATAGACTCCAATTGCAAGATACTAAAGGCTACTAAAAATGTAATTTGTCCTCTAAAATGAGCAATGTACAGCTCAGTAGTGTGCATAAGTAGAAGCGCATGTCTGTGTGTGCCTATGTGCCCACCTCAGGAGAGTCTGAGCGTTGCTCCATGCTGACTTCTTGACCCAGAGACATGGCGATGGCCCTCATCATCTGGTCCTCTTCAGACATGGTGAATTCCTACAGTGACACAGCCCAAAATGACTAATCTTAATCCTTGTGTGCGTGTGTGCGCGTGTTTGTGGGTGTATATATATATAAAATTGTTTCTTACCCTAACAGCTGCACTGAGAAGTGGTGGTGGGTGGGTAAGCAGGTATTCTGTGGCCTGCTCCATGGTGGTGGTGTTGAGTAATGCCTCCATGGCATGCTCTCTGGAGAAGCCCATGTCCATTAGCTGGACAAAAGGCAGACAGTTAGAACTTGGGGAAATGTTCTATACTAACAACAAGAAGAATACCACAAATCAAAACTACTAACTACAAAAGAAAACTATATGACCATCACCTGTGTGAGCTGAGCCTGGTTGACCTGGGGTTCCCTGCGAGGTGTGGAATTGCTGCCCTCCTCTGCAGAGCCACTAGCTGTGCCAGCAGTACCAGCACCAGCCCCTGGGGCCCCCTCTCCAACTGCTGCACCAGCTCCTGGAGCAACACTAGCTCCTCCAGCCCCAGCAGCACCATCCTCATCAGTGCGAGCGGAACCCTCTCTCTCTTTAGCCAGTCGCTCCTGGATGATGGGTTCACCACGCAAAATGTGGCAAAGAATGGCAAGCATGGACTCCGCCATACGCCCACCATAGACCTTCAGTGGTTTACGATTCCACAGGTTGCGGATGCAGCCAAATGCAGCCTGGGTGTTACACAGTGAAAAATTAATTACTCACTGGGTTTCATGCATTAGGGGTTTAAACCGTCACATTGTGATCCTTTTATTAAATGCAATCTCAAAATTAAAACTGAACACATAAAATGAGAAAATTTACACAGAACTCAAACGAAAGTAAACAAAACGTAATTTTTTCTCCAGGGGAAATAAGAATTAAATATTTTATATTAAATTCAATCACTCCAAACATCACTCCTGTTCATGTTACATTGAGACCTTTGAATTAAGAACTTTGTTCTGTTGCAAACGTGGACTCTCACCTTCTGGGTGACGATGAGGAATCGGAGGGCACTGAACTGTGGTGTGGTGGAGGTCGCTCCAGGCACTTTGGCAGGCAGAGAGTGTGGAGAGTCCAGAACCGTGCTGGGGTTCACCATCTTTTCCACCAGCATTAACCAAGCATCAAGGAATTCACCAGTCCCATCAGGCAGCTCGGTGTGCTCTAGCCCCTCAGACACTGGAACCTTCCCTCCCATAGACAGAGCCCAATTAAACGTGCTGAGAAGCGGAGGGGAAAACGAGAAGGAAACATTAGATTAATTATACTCATGAGTACATTAGAATTAAGTAGCACTTGGACAAGAAGTTAGTTCCCCACTCACTCAAACAGGGCATCGTGGCCTCCAGAGCAAAAGAATTTCTGCAGCATCAAGTGGTATGGATATTTCCTCTCATCAAATAGCATGGGTGAGGTGAAGCCCACAGAACAGATGAAAAATGTCAGCCTGAGCAGAAGGAGACACATACGTTTACTCAGTGCCTGTAAAAGACACCTGGAGTAGAAACATGAGATGTTTCTGAGGAGATGTGGCTGAGGATGGTGTACCTGAAGCGAGGAGTAGGTGTATATGGAGGAGGCTGCCAGCTCAGGCCCTTGGTGAGTAGTTTGGTAAGAGAGGATGCAGTGGCACGTGCTGCTGGTGTGGGAGCTGTGCCCGTGCTGGTGGTGTGGTGTGAGCGCCGCTGACGGACAGGTGAACCAACACACAGCTTCACCAACAGCCCAAACAGCTCTGCCAGAGCCCTGCCCAAACGGGATGATGCTGCAAGGAAGTAGTATGAAAATTCTGTTTGTGTTTTTACTGAAATTACACTTAAGCCGTTTATTCTCACTAACAAAAGCTTACTTTGTCAAAGGGAATTCATTTACAAATAATTATAAAACCTGGCTGTATTTAAGCCTCTTATTCCTTGCTGATTAAAAATGGCAGAAAACTGAATTACATGAAGCTAAGCTGAAAAAGCAGTTTTACACTAACGCAAGGACTGACCCGAGAGCAGAGGTTTGATCTGTTTGATGCGCGTTGCCATAGCAGGAGTAAGTTTGGATTTGGCCTTCGGGTCAGTAGACGAGGGCTCATCCGTCTCCATGGGAGCAAGGGAGTCTCCATCAAGGCCCATGCCCTCCAGCAGACCCTGTGCAGAAGGGTCCACACCCACAGAAAGAGCCTCTGCCTCAGCTGGGGAAAAAAACAAAAACAAAGACTAAACACGTTGAAAAATTTACCCCAGAAATGAAAGAAAAGGAAATACAGCTTATACCAATTTGGTTCATTTAACACAAATATAGAAGTCCTTTGAAACAAGGATGTAGAAAAACAAAGACATGGTCTAAGAGGTAAAGGGAAAGAATGATATAGATAAAAGGGGAGGTATTATGCAAAATCACCCTGGCGCAGTGTTTTACCGGTTCTCCTGCCTCCACTGGCTGCCGTACTGCCGGATGGTTTTTCTTCCTTAGGCACCAGTTTCTGCATGTCAGCCTGGCCAAATTCACAGCCAGGGGGGAGACTGCAAAATAAACAAATAAGCAATTGAATACATAAACTTCTTCTACAGTGCATTGGAACAAAGGTTACATCTCATGCTTAAAGCCCTCAAGCAGATGTACCATTTAAAATAAATTCCATTAAAAATCCATGAATTGGGAACAGTTAATATGCTGTTTATAAAACAAGCAAGCATACATTTTCTATTGTTTCTAAGAGAAACTCAAACATATATGAACAATGAACAAAACAACAATTTTATGCCGCTTGGCTATTGATCACAGGTCTTGAAAATGTCTAGAAAGTTACGCAGTACAGTTTGACTCCACAATGACAGTTTGGTGCATTCATACTGGATGGCAGGACAAGACGAGTGGAGAGCAGTGCTTAACCTGTTGGGTGTGCAGAGGGACAGGAGCACAGTGCTCTCCCACACTAGAGAGCAGTAGAGCTGACTCAGTTTATTGAGTACACTCAGACCCAGCTGGGATCCCCACTGATTCACTGAGATGGCCCGAATCTCACTCTGAAAGACCAAAAAAAAAAGGAAAATGTTACAAGAAACTTGTATGATCACTTCGGCTGAAATTATCGTTGATTCTACTAAACAGTTTAAGTTTTGAGCTAAAAATCTCACCTGTCCAACTCTGCATGTGTGGACAAACATAAGTATATATGCATGTGCGGCGGTGAGTGCATGCAGGAGAGGTGTGGCACGAGCAGACAGTGTGGCATCTGTGACATGGCCAGCATTGGCCAGTTCTCTCAGTAGAACTGAACCACCCGGCACTTCAATGGGCCGATGGAGAGGCTCCAGAGCTGACAGGATGCTGTCCAACTGACACAAGCCCTCCTGAAGAACCTTTGGCTCGTGGGACAGAGTCTGAACCAAGAAAACAGTGGTTTAAAAGATGTTATCTTAAATAAAATCATTTAATGTGAATGTCCTTAGATGACCAAGACAGTGCAGGTTTTTGTGATGGATTAATCATTAACATGATTTCTACCATCTTACAGATTGTTTTTCTCACCAAAATTGATTTGCACACGCCAGCTACAGCCTGACAAGCCGCAGATGTAGGGAAGTCAATGGGCAGGTTGGGCAGCCCCAAGATTGACACTAGGGGTAGGAGACCTTTCTGGTTCACAAACTCCTGACAGTGGTCGTCTGTTGTGTTGTTACTCAAAATTGACTCTACAAACTTCATCTTGAAGTAAGAAACAGACAAAACAATAAATCAGTCTCTGTCAGGACATGGACATTGTCTGAACGAGCTGTCCTATGGAGTTGACCAGCTACTGCTACCCAGTTGATAGACAAGGGCTGGGCGCTCAAAGCAAAAGTAGTATTCAAATCATTTTAAAATTATTATTAAATTAAAGTATATAAGACAATTTGTAGCTGGCTTTTAGATGCATTATCAGAACATTGTCAGTAACAAGGTGGTACAATGGCCAGCCAAAATAAAGCTAACCTAATATTTTTTTTAAAAAAGTTCTCAGTAATATAATGCCTTATATTCAGAACTCATGACCCACCCATATATCAGAAAATAAATTAGGTACTGATTTAAGATGCAGAGCATAATAAAAATGAAGTAGACCTAGGAAGCTGTAAGAACAATTCACCATTAGCTGACTCAGCGCTTACCACATTGAGGATGTAATCCATAAGGGGAATGGGGATCCGTTCTTCTGTGCCAACCACTCTGCAAAAAAAAGTGTGTATTTAGTCACTGAAGCAGTGTCTCAAACTCAAATGAAATGGATCAATGCCAGATCAATATTTCCCTCCCTACTCAAGCAATACGTTAAATTTAAAGAAAGAAAAAAAAAACCCAAAACAAAACAACAACAAAAAAAAAAAAAACTCACTGCCTGTTGCTCTCTGGCTCCCCCTGCTGTTGGCTGAATGTATGCAATGCCTCTTCCTCCTCCTCATCCTCACTGGAGGCTTCTTCTGCTGCATGGTTGGATCGAGCTGGAGGCACTGTGACTGTTCCATCTGCTTTCTGTATAGAAGGCTTCTGGCAGATATACTCAGGAGCTCTGCCCAAGTTACAGATTTCCTCCAGCAACTAAGAATTACAAAGCATTACAAAGAAAATATTAAAATATTAAAAACAGCAAGTACAGATAACATTACGATCAGCGGCAGCCCAACCTTGATAATGGCAGTTGTGGCATCAGTTTTCAGTGTGGGCTGGTGTCTCATCAGCTCATCCACAGCACTGCCTAAATTGGAGGCCGTGTCCCCTGCAATACAAACAGACCTTCGGCTTTGAACTAGTGAAAGCGAAAGTGACTATTCTGTCATACGTGAATACACCACACAGTGAGAACAGCACAAAATTCTTCCTCTGCATTTTACCCATTCACCAAGTGAGGCAGCCAGCAACAAATCCACAATTTCCCGATCGCAGGGCAAACGCCCTAACCCCTACGCTACCAGCTGCCCCACTACTTTGTCTTACTTAATTTTAAAATATACACAAACAGATTTCACTAAAGGCTTGTTTTTATCTAAAATGTCAGGATTACTTATTCTTAACTACAGCTTCTCTCAGTTACAAACGCTACAGCTCATCTACAGTGACACGTACCCAGTGGGTCCGAGCTGCGGCGGCGTCGCATGGCTGGCAGGTAGTCAGGTGACAGCAGCACTTTGAACAGGCGCTCAAAGGGCTGGCACTGGACAAACGAGTGCAGGCCGCGGGCATTTAGGCACAGGGCACTGAAGACATTGGGCAGGGAACCCAGCACCTCTCGGGTGGCAGGGACCTGCAGAGAGAGAGACTGTGAGAGAGAATCGGAGCGGAGTTGGGAAGGAACGAGTGAGAAAAAGGAGTCAGGGAAGACGCCAGAAACAAAACTGGCCAACACATGGTGTGTAAGCTGCTAAGAAAGTGAGAAAATTGGAAGGTGCTGGCAACGGAAGAGTAAATGAGGCTGTGAAAACAACAAACAAAAAAGGTTGTAGGGGGCATTGAGGACAACATAACAGACAGTGGGATATCAAGAATGAGATGTGGGTGGTGTGACTAAATTCCTGTTTGCTGACAGCACTAACAAGAGCTCCCTGCAATCAAACATGCAGAACAAGTTCCAAATGAATGAAATGGGCTCTTAAAAAAAACAGCAAGAGAAAATGAAAGGAACAGCAAGAAGCAGAGTAATAGTATTAGGGTATTGAGAATGCAGACTCACATCTTTGATAAGTAGTGCATGTAGCATGACATCTGTGAGGCCATTGTCCTGCAAAGAGGAGAGCAAGGATGGCTCCTGGAAAACGAACACTGTAACAACCTCCGTCGCTGGGGACAAATATATGATGGTATGGTTAGATATCTTGCAATCAACACTATATAGGATTAAATAAATCAAGCTTCCATTTCCAGGAACCATTCTTAGAGCTTAATCTTTGTACAATTATCAGAATCAGTCAAGCATGAGAGTAAACACATGCAAGGAATTTGAGTCCGTTCAAGGGTGTCTTTCAAGCACAACAGCATTTGAAGACAATGAATATACTGAGCAGTGTAATATACAATAATCTACAATATGGATACATAATATGGATTCTTGTCCAAACATAATTACAAACAATTACAAATTCTGTTTATCAAGATTAGAGGTCGACCGATGTATCGGTTTTGCTGATTATCGGCAAAAACCCACGCCGATAGTTTTTCCGGGTTGCGTCAGAGCTGAAGCGGCTGAGAATGGTCCATTGTCCTAATACAGTGTGAGAGCCAACATATCTATGGCAAGAGCTCCCTCTATAGGCGAAAATCGCTGAAA
>JBBPDH010000130.1:22232121-22242186 GCA_037974565.1 Clupeocharax schoutedeni
TTGCAGTGTTTACATGTTATTACTGCATATCATTCATCAAAATAGAAGTTTTATTTCATAAAGTTGGTTTCAAAATGCACATCCATTTTTTGCATTTTGTGTTTTTCAGTTAAATAAAAAGCTATTTTTGCTTTATATTTAAACTTTGAGGATTTACTTTTAAAAATGTCAGTCTCGTCTTGTCTCGTTCTCGTGAACCCAGTCTCGTGTCGTCACACCCCTATTAAGTGCCATTGTTAGGCGGTCTAAAATTTAAATTAAACCAGATCCTGAGTATATGCGACAATCTGATATGCTGTATCACCCCAATTCTGACCTAAATTACTGGATCGGAAATCGTGAGGGAATAAAAAGTAATCCACTCCGTTTAAAAAAATACGTTCAGATAGGGCTTGATGAAACCTTTCCAATGACACCTTGTTTGCCATAATAGTCATGGGAGATCCATTATGTCGTTCACCTCGCCCTGATGTCCCATTACTTTTGCCTGAGGTAAACTCATTTAAAAATGTACATTTAAGGCAAATCCTCCATGTTGGTGAGGGCATATCACAGAAGGCAGTACAGCACCCTGCTAAGTAACAGCCAATTGTAATCACGAGGCATGGCCAATAAGCATACCATGCCAGTTGTAAAAGTGAAACATTAAAATCTCACATTTAGCGTTGCCCTTTGAAAAAGTGCAACTCTAAACTCTTACCGTCATGGGCAGATCTCTGCAGCACTCAGCCAGACCAAATCCATTTTCTTTCCCTCCCCAGCTCTACATAGAAACAACGTACAAAAGACAAGTATGTAATGGATGAAAGTCAGTGAACTGAATCCACAGTACATGAACACATGAAAATGCTGCCAGGACAAAACCATGTCAAGCTTCTACTAAAGTCACTGAAGCATGCAACCATAAACACCAAAATGCTCTCTCCCAAGGTAGCATGAAGTCCTGATGATCTCAACCAATCCTACCTCAGCTAGGTGCTGTAAGCGAGCAAGCAGAGGACTCCTCTTGTCCGAGCCCAGCCTGGTGATGTAGTTGGAGCGCTTGCTGAACACATACAAGAGGTTCAGCACAGAGAGCACCACTTGCATGTCGCATGATGCTAAAAGGGTGGTCAAATGCTGCAGGGTGAGAAGAAAAAAATCAGTCACTCAAAATGAAACAGCTAAAGCATAAACATGACGGGTGGTATGTTTAATATTATATACACATCACATATTGCAAATAATTATGTTTAACAGAGCTAAAACAATTATAATAAAAATCGATATATGACACCAGCATCAGTTAAGGATGCACATCTATTCAAAACAATCTGCCAATTTACTGTCTTGATTCTAGCCAACCACAGCTGTTAAACAATGTGAGACAGTTGAAGCAAAAACATCATGATTTTAGCTCATTTTCAAACAGGCTGTGTCTGTGCTTGTTGGCACTAATCCCAGTTTGAGTGACTTCAATGGCCATTACATCTGTACCAATTTGTCTAAACATAAACATGCATGACACATTGTGGTAAACAGTTAAAATCTAACATTTTATTTAATACTTTATTTGAGAGTAATTTTAAAAAAGCATTTTAAATTTATGTAAAGTTACAGTGACCATTATAATGCTTATATCAGCACTTTCATATTTTGCAGATTCTTTTAGCACAGCGAGTGCTTCAGGCTCAGACAAAAAAAATATATTTATAACAATTTGACTGGAAAAAAATTAACATAAAAGTCTAGGAGCAATAAGGTCAAAAGACAAGACCATAAGCATGGCATTCATGTGGAATGAGAAGGCTTTACTATACCTCTATGGAGCTGTACAGATGCCGGGAGAAACTGTACTCTATTAACAGGGCTGTAAAATTCAGCACAGCAAGCAGCAAGGCTTTGAGCTGTCCATTGTCTGGTCGATCACACACCAGCATCCAGGACATGTTCTCCACCGTCTGTCCCGCATCACACAGGATTCCATCAAAGCGGTCCAAGAGGTCTACCCAATGGTACAACTCGCACTGTAAAAAAATATATATTTTGTTAATTAAAAAAAAAACCCATTCATTTAAAACAGGAACACCATGACTGTTCATATAAATCCTTGGTTCTGTAATCACCTTGCCAATGTTCCATGTCTTGATGTGCTGTAGCTCCAGCAGCAATTGCTCATCACTGCACCCTTTCAGCTTCTCTATAAGCGTCCTGCAGTCAGCAGGCTAAAAGAAAAAAGGGTGTTTAGGACATCTTAATAGTGAAGAGACCATACACCACATTTACATATACATTCTGGACAGAAATTGACAATACTGACCGCTTCAGTGGGGGTTTTCTTTAACTTGCTTCTGTCAACCTTCATGGTTACTAGTTTCTACACTCTGGTCCTGTATGAACATAAACAAGCTTGTTAACCCATTTATGCATTAAAAAACTCATCGCAATATTTCTGCAAACTATACTTTTAGCAAAAAGGGTTTGATATGTTACTAAAAGCATTCTTTTATTACTACATACAAACTGACTCCTAACAGAGTAGAAGCATTAAGCACATAAATGGTTATTTGATTTATTATGCTCATATTGACAGATTCTTCAAGGGTTCTTTAACATAGGTAACAGCTAAGAGTGTAGTATTAAACTATACATCCTGTACGAACAGAATTGAGCTTAAATCAACTTACAAATAAATAATATCTTGCATGTACACAATTTTATAATACCACCAAGTACAAAAAACTTACGATAATTAATTTGGCAATTCCAACTTAACGGCATCTTTCACATATAATGCCTACAAGGAAAGACAGAAACGTTAGTGTGACCATCACCACCTGCCACATGGAAAAAAGAAAATAACCCCTCTCTTTTTGTGTCTTTATAGATCTCAGTGGCATAACCAGAAACAGATTCAGGGCAGTCCTACAAACACAGGCGCTTTTGCTGTTCTAAAGACGGTTAGTCTAAACTTATTAAACTTTTTAATACCATTCCAACACTTAAATCACTAAAAATCACTAATCACTAGCGAGAGGTTCATTGAAAGTTCTGAATTAATGAATTAATAAGCTGTTCATTCAGAAATTCAGAATGCTCTGCAATGAGAACAATCTCAACACGTCCCCAGTGCTCTTGCTGAAAGGATAGAGTACTCCAGAGAAGCCATTTCAAACGGTAGGCATGGTAACCAGTTATCACAGATACCAGTTTTAAGTTGGAGCAGATTTTGAGGTAGATGACCTTATATTACATGAAAGAAAACTGACAATTACCTCAAAACAACACAACGATACTGGAATCATGTAATGCCTGCAAGTAACTGCGAAAGGCACAAAATTATGGCATCGGACAGGTGTTTTGACTCAAGATATTTTATGTATTTATTTTACTCCAGAAAAGTTAAACCTTTAGGTAACGCTTGGCTACTGTGCTAAAATGTTCACTTTTCCTTTTACTGCACATGTAGCCTGACAGAAATAATTGTTAAAATTCTCCATAATGTTAATCTAGGTACATGCAGTCTAGGTTTCTACTTTTTAACGGTTGTAAATACATTGGCATTGTCATGTTTGTGCATCAGAAATACTGAAAAGAACATTGTCAATTAAATACTAAACTCAATTGACTGTGTTTTCCTTTTCTGTTAAAAGAGCTCAGTTCACAAATTAAAAGTTAAAATGGAATCAAAACCATCCTTGGGCAATTTCTTAAAATGAGGGGTAAAGTACATTGCTGCAGACACTACCAATAATTCTTTCCATGCCTTTACTGAAATGTGGTTATTAAAAACAACTTAAAAGAAATTGGCACAACAAAAATGGAAAAACTCTAGATTGCTTAAAGATGCTGAAGCTGGTGCAACAGATAAGCAATCACAGTGAAGATAAATTCACACACGTTATATACTACCTAAGTCCTTTCTGCTTGTCAAAGATCTACAAACTGCACAATTTCCCTGTAGAACAAATTATTCATTTTACATATGTATTTGTATGTCAATTACAGATGTTGACGTACAATCCTACATTATATATATTAGAGAACAATTTTCCCAGTTGGTAGCAGACGACCAAGTGGTTGATTCAACAACATTAAGGCAGCTACAGAATGGTGAATATAAAATCAGTTGGTGCTGAATTCCTGGGAGATATTTCTGATGATTCAGCATCATCTGTACACATATGAATACAAACCATTACTTTACGTGTCCTCGAAGAGATTACAACACTTATAAAACCTTCAAAAACCTATGCACAGCAAACAAAAAGAGCAAATTCCATTCAGTAACCGTATCCTGTCCAAAAATAGATGCTGGCATGCAACATAAACCAGATAATAAGAACTAGAGATGGGCTGTTAGTCTGAATCTCGATGTAGAGTTTACACATGAAAAAACTTTAGCTAGCAACAGCACTTCCGTCTCCAGCCAATTACAAGAAAACGTTGTGTGATGAATGGTACTGAATAAACAGAAGTAAAAAAAATAAGGTTTTATGAGTTTGTTAGCCTTCAGGCCAACACAATGGCCATTATGCTAACCATAGATCTCACTGCAGCCGAGTTAACTGCAGTGCAACGGCAGACACGGACTGACGTGCGTTTGAACGTTAGCTAGCTACAGTTAGCTAACCAGCCTGCCTACTAACGACAGTAACATACAAAGCAGATGAACATCTTTTCTAGCGGACTAAAAGACAAAACGCCAACCGGAAAAACAGCCCGTAATCGAAATTAAATCACACTGTCTACTACCAACTCAAAACAGTGGCTAACGTGTTCATATGCTAGCCACAGAATCCGGGGGCCACTTAGCAGCGGCTTGTTAGCTTTAATGGCTACCTCTCCCTCACAGGTCCTTAAAATTAACAAGGGAGGTTACTAGGAAAAACAACTCATGTCAGAACTAACGATGGCGAACTTCTCTTTAATTGTGTAAATCAGAGGATATAAAATGAGGCTATCCAGGAGTCGACCTCAGCCAGGAATGTCATTAAGATCGTTAGCAGGTTAGCAGGCTAAAGCATTGCAAGCTAAAGAGCTAACGGTGAAAACTCTCCAGACAGGCTAGCAGCGACAAAAAACGCTCTGGCGGATGTCAACACAAACTTGCTCCCTAAAAAACATCTGAAACGTTTGTTTTAGTCAGAGATTCATTACATAGCTGGGGAATACGACGATTATGTCTTTAGCGTGTCAGAAGCTAAAGACACTGCTGGGCCGATGTTCACTGTAAAATTACCCCAGCTCCACATGCTCCTGTCTAATCTAGCACCAGGCTGTTGTGGGCCTGACGAAACTCCTCTCACATCACAAGCTAATAAGGAAACATTTCAGACAACATGCACGCAAAAACTATCCTCCATAACTGCCACATCCTACCGCGACGCCTTATTCGGACGTACCCGGCGAAGAGAGCTCCGTCTCGGCCTAAATCCGTCTCTCCCCGCGGAGTTGCTGGGCGATGCTCCCTCACAAGCGGTATGTCTGTTCAGCTAACTGAGAAACGCAGAAGATCTCGCTGAATCATTCCCCAAACAGGCCCGGCACAACACAAGAGTATGTCCTGGTGAAATTTCCCCGCTTAACTACTCCAGCCACTGCGTAGCTCCCTAAAACCCCACTGCGGCCAGTCAGAAACACGCCTCGAAGCGTGTGGAGTTTATCGAGCTGTTTCACCAAAATGCCAGGCTCTTACACTTCAGTTTAAGACCAGGGGAAGGGAAGACTATCGACCAGCCCAACCATTACACATTTCCAGTCTTCCAATCCAAACTTTTATTTTAACTCACGAGTTAAAAAGTTACACACATTTTTATTATCTCACAAATTAAAAAAAAATTAAATTCCAAGCCACATCATAACTCTACTGGGCACAGCAGTCTTCCCGGTGGCACATTTCAAATTTGTCACAATGTGGGAAATATTGATTCATAAACTCGTGCTAAAATGATTTTTATTCAACATTGAACCACAGGACTATTTCAGCTCTTCCTATAATGAGTTACTGCTCAAATCCTGATGACATATACAACAAGCATATTGTTTATTATAAAATATAGCAAGATGACATGTAATATTGCTTACATCTATTTGTTATAATATTTGTTATAACAACAGATGGATAATATATAATAGATTAGATTAAACTTTATTGTCATTACACATGTACAAGTATAAGGCAACGAAATGCAGTTATAATAATACATTAAGACTATCTTGTGTGTGTGATACGAGTAATCAAATCTGTAAATGCATAATTTAGAACTTTTCAAACTGCAGGGTGCATTTTACTTTCTTTATACCATGGCACCAATTAAATGGCAGTGACTTGAAGTCTTGTGTGGACAAAACTAGAGCAGGCAGGCAACAAGACACTGAGTTCCTGGCTGTCAACTGCTTCACTTGGTGAACAAGTTAAATGCAGAGAAAGAAATTCTCACACTGTGCATTAGAGCATCTCTTACACTGACATTCAGAACATAAAATGAAACAGCAATTCTGTCTTTCTTCAGCACAAAATGATACTAGAGACACATGTTTTGCAACAACAGAAAATGGCTAATCAAATCTGGGCAGCCTGGAAGTAAATCCAAGATCAGAACAAGACCACCCCTTAAAAAATGGGCCCCAAATCAGAAGTTTCTTCAGAAAACTAGGTGTCCTTCAAGACACATTAGAAGAAGTTTCCTTGCTTTTAAAGAGGTTAAAAGCTAAATCTCACTTTACTCACAACTGCTCAAATGGGTATAAGAACAAATTGAGTGTTTTGATCTCATTAAAAAGGAATATATTTGAAAGATGTTCCTGGCTCACAGTTCATAATAGAAATATGCAGAATATGAACACATGAGAACCAGACCGGGTAAGTTATGACTCCCTCTTTGATTATCATTCCAGTCATATTAAAAGGGGGAGAGTGACAGAGACCAACACTGACAGTCCTCTACCTACCCAACAGTTAGTAAAGTACAGTAATGTAAAGTGGTCCCTTATAGTATAGGTTGTAATTATTTGCCTGTAGATATTTTGCTGAATCTGCTGTTCAGACCAATCAACACTTCAGGGATCCCTAGTGTGTTGATCTATTTTTTGTGATGTGTCCTGGTTATTATAGTAAGACAACATTGAAGAATGAAAACATAAAAGCATAATAAAGTAAAGTGGGCCCCTTATAGTGAACATACCACAGCACACAATGTGAAATTCTTTCTCTGCATTAAACCCATTTACCAAGAGATGCAGGTTCTGCCACCACATGGGGAGTGTATGGGGACGGTACCTTGCTCAAGGGCACCTCAGTGGTGCCACTTGTAGCCCTGGGATTCGAGCCCACGGCCTTCTGATTGCAAAAGCAACTCCTAACTCCTGTACACGTGAGTGTGATGACGGTGTAAAACAGTGCTGCTGTTTTATTAGTGAGTGTAAAGTGAAGGTGGAATTCTGAATATCTTTGTATGAGAGTAACGAACCCAAAACGATGTTCCCCCTAGATTAATGTCCCTCTCACATGGCTACTTCTCCCTGATCATCTTTCCAGAGATACATCGTTTCTGCGAAGCTACAACACGTATCACTGCTGTTTTTTTTAACTCACGATTTTTAGAAAGTCCATAAGAATGAGAGAAAACGGAGCCGTGTCGGGAGCGCGCACACCCGGGCGGAGCGCGTGCCCGCCACTACAAAAGCTGCTCACACATTAAAAATGGCGGTTTATACTGGAGCAACGTCCGGCCTTTTAGCCCATAAGCACTGCGTCTTTTGGACGCCTTCCGCCCACTCACGGCCCACAGAAACCGCGTCCCCCTGCTTTACGAGTCCTTACGAACTGCTCGAAACAGCCTGCGATAGATCTGAGGGGAAAGGAGAGGGAAAATAAACCGAACCGCTTACCTCAGGTCCTCTCAGTGTAACCTCTCCATTTTACAGCAGCCAGCGGGGCGGAAGTCTCGCGAGAGCTGGTACCCGTTCCGTGCCGCGCGGACTCTAACGCGCCCAGGGCAAACAGGCCTCCCGGCATGGCGGATAGTATTAATACAGAGACTGGGAGTTAGAGATTTATTCTTTCTCTCTCTCTCTCTCTCTCTCTCTCTCTCTCACACACACACACACACACACAAAGAGCCCTCACATCCACACTCAAAATGGATAAACATTTAGAGACTAAACGAGCAATACAGGACATTAAAAACACGCCCTCACATTAAAAGCAACCAGAACTGTATTACAAGAAAGAATTAATAATACACACAGCGATTCTAGACATCCACATTCAATCTGTACAAACATTTACAGCGTGACAAACTGAACACTTCAAGCCAGAAGTTTGCTCAAAAATAATTAAGACGTTTTATTAAAGGGATGGCAGTTGGCATTTACTATGGTTCACACACACACAGATCCATGACGTGCACATTCAGTCTGTTCAAACATGTACAGAGTGATGAACCAGACACTGGAGGCCAGAGGTTTGTGCCCACCCTCGGGTAAAAAAAAACCTGAAACACTTCTCCAATTTTTTATAACAAAAAATCATAAAATGTAACTGAGTGTTTTTCATTATTATATACTCTATAGTAACACCATATTTAGACATGAAGGCTCAAACTACTGGTTTTGAAGAAGACATACAGTATCCAGTCTGACTCTAGTGCTCTGACATTCACTTTGTGCTGGATCATGACAAAAGCAAAAATATCAGTCAGTTCATCATTACACAATTCCTTCTGGTTTACGTCTTATTGGACAAAACATGAACAGAATAGTGATCCCAAGTTTTCTTTAAAATAGTAACAACATTAATAACCCAGTTCAAAGCAACAAAGTCTATAGCAAAGTACACACAATATAGTCTCCATATCTTCCCCTAAGATCTTTGAGCTACATGTGAATAGCTGGACAAATTTCAATTTTCAAAAGTTCAAAATGAGCATTGAGCAAATAAGACAGAACTATTTCAATGCTTGTAATGATGCTAAGAGGGTTTGGAGACAAGTAATTTCCAAAAACTGCTGGAAAGGATGGCATGAATCTGTGCTGCCGTGAAAAAAGAAAAGGTTGGCTATTCTAGTAAAGCTTTCACATGCATTAAATTACACTTAAAGTGTATATTGTTACATTACACTTCAAAACCAGTCAGTTACATTTGTTTCCCTAATGTTTGCTGGTAAGAAAATATTAAATTTTTTTAACTGAGTTTTCATGTTCATCCATGAACACACCACAGCACACAGTGTGAACCGCACAAAAGTGAAGCACCGGGCAGTTTAGAACTCAGAGCCAAAGGAGCAGTGTGTGGGGGTGGTACCTTGCTCAAGGGAACCTAAGTGGTTCCACTAGCTGTCCTAGGATTCAAAGCCACAGTCTTCTGATTGCAAGGGCAATGCCCTAACCACTAGGCCACCAGCTATTAAAAGATCTTCCTTTAATTAAAACGTTAAGAGAAGTCATGAGCTCTTACCATTGAGAACTGAAATATTATATGTAAAAAAAGAAGAAAATTTGAATTTTATTATTGCTAATTATAATTTGGTATGTAATCACCACCAGACATTGAGAAGGAATTTTAGCACACAGTTCTTTGTAGATATGTGTATATTCAGCCATGCTGGAGGGTTTTTGCATATCAATGATCTATTTAAGGTCCTTGGCCTATAAATGTTGTATTGCCTGGTCTTTTCCGATGGTGTAATCATGGACCTTATCTGAGGTGAGTGAGGTCTGCCGTTCTTTAGGCGAGTTGTCACTTTAGTCTTGGGAGATTTTTGGTGGACTGGCTGCTTCTGGGGAAATTCACCACCATTTCATGTTATTTTTCATTAGTAGATAAAGGCTCTGGCTGTTATTTGCTGGAGTCTTGGAACCTTAAAGATGGGTTTGCATCCTTTTCCAGATGGATAACTACCTTTTTCATTTCTTGCAAAGTTTCTTTTGATTAAGGAGCACTGTTTGGCTGGGTGAGACCTCTTTAGCCGACTTTGTATTGCTGCATCTTTCTAGTCATGTTTTGTTAATCAGGGCTAGAAGTACAGGGAGTGCAGAATTATTAGGCAAGTTGTATTTTTGAGGAATAATTTTATTATTGAA
>JBBPDH010000130.1:22253653-22264098 GCA_037974565.1 Clupeocharax schoutedeni
TTTATTTGTCAGCGCCTTTCATGACTCTCAAGGTCACTTTACAAGAAATATATCACAATATACAAATTTACATAAAATATATATACATATAAAATAGATATACATGTAAGTAAATGTAGATGATGGTGATATAAAATGTAGAAAGTTAAATATAAAAAAGTTATGTGAGGTAGGCTAATCTGAAAAGATAATAATAATAATAATAATAATAATAATAATAATAATAATAAAGTGATGTTAGCACACCAATTTAAGGCAAGGGTTGATGGATGGTGCAACCAAAAATAGAGTATGGTGAAATCTGAAGTTGAATTAAATAGAGTAGGTACTGTGCTGAAGAGCGCTGGCAGTAAAGCAGGAAAATGGGCCCACTTTTAGAAATACTTATAAAAAAAACTGACATTGACCTACAGATATTCCAGATAATCCAGAACTATTCTTGGCTGTGTAGGAGGACCTGCATTTCCTTGCACATAGCTGTAGAGATCAGATTTTTTCCTGCGATACCACCCTATGAACAACAGGGTGCAGCAGTATGCATGTTTATCTTATGACATATCTCTGTGGATCATTTGCATTTATTTGACAAGAAGAAATCAATCTGTGTAACCCTAAATGTTAATCAGGACTGTGGATCATCTGCCACCAAAATGTTTCCTGATTAGAATACATAAGCCCTACATAATCTCCAGTCAGACCATTGACAAAACGTGCAAGTGTGCATAAATACTGAAAATTATTTTACACAAACATTTTATACTAAGACTGTTTTCTCCTATGTCTAGGAGGCCCAGTGCTTTTCACTGCTCTGAACACAACTGATCCAGCTAATCAGCCCACAGCGTTCCCTTACAGAAATGAAATCAGTGTGTCAAAGCAGGGAAGCACTAAAACGTGCAGGGCAGGAATGCTACTGGAACCTAGGTTGAGAGGAACTGTACTAAGAGCACTAAATGTCATCCCAGTTTAGAATATATGATTTGATTCTGACTGTTGAATACAAACAGTATTTATCCAAATGTATCCAGACAGACAGCTACTTTAAGGAGCACTCATTGCTGACAGTTCTTTCACTCACAGCCTCTATTATGTCCATATTAAAGAATTGCCATAGATATTCTATGACAGTCATGCACAAGTCTAGGATCCTGACCAAGTGTGAGCTAGAGGGTCTGAAGCTCCCTTCAGTGTAACTGTATTCTCTGGAGTGACAACGATTTATCTGTTACCTTTGGAATGAGCTGGTGTGGTGTTTGATTCAGAGCTAATTTATGACTTTACTAATGCTCTCATATTCGAATGCTCAGCAATGTTCCTACATCCTTCAGAGTAGGACATCGTGTGCATCATAACTTTTGGACGTGTTGTGTATCATGCACAATTAACAAAATAATACAAATGTCATTCTTATCATAAGGTACAGTTATATTCAAAGCAATATACAGCTGATATAAAATCATTATTGCTTTGTTTTGTTTTCAGCTGTTTAATTTCACACATTCATCATATTTTCTATATTACTTTGCTTTAATCACATTTTTCTTTCTACTTGCCGGACTGCTGTATCAAATAAAAAACAATGGTTAATAATAGCTTGGCTTGTTTAGTTTTTGAAAATATTTACTCTTCTTGATCAGATGTTCATTCTATTTGATATCGTTACTTTTGTTCACTTTAAAGCTACTTTTAAACTTGGTAACACTTTATTCAAGGCTGCGTACATAGGGACTTCAGAACACAAGCATAATCACTGAATAACATGTTCAATAAGCAGGATTTTATGAACAGATTATGTCAGTACATGCAGGATGGCATGAGATATTTTATGAACAAATTAAACTAACTAGTATTGTTCCTCATTTTTTTCGCTGTTATTAAGGCAGAGGCTTAGTTAAGAACACCGTTTACTGAATCTGTTCTTTGAAATATTCAAAACCCTTAAACTAAAATGATGTATTGGAAATGATGTATTGAACTGATCATACAGGCACTGTAACCTTCTTGAGGGCACTGAAATTTAATACATGGTGTTTTAACCACAATAGAAAGTTCCATCCATTGTGAATAATGGTGTTATAAATGGGACAAATGTCCTCTATCAGTTCAGTTTAAAAGCTGTGAGGTCAACACAGTTCCATTTACATATTGCCTAAGCTGTTCATGAATACTAGAGTATTGATTTTTAAATGTGTAATTCAAAGCTTATGCATGTTTTATGAAGGTGTTTCTATTTAACTTTACGGTAGAGATGTTCCTTTCAGTGAAATACTCCGGCACACTCTTAAAGCTAAAACATTTGAGTGTACATTGTGAAACTTCATTCTTCTTCTCTGCGTGTTGTATGTGTTTGACCTTTGGTTTAGGTTCTATCATGCTATCCTTCAGACCTTGCAAATGCCCCCAATCGCATGGCCCAAACTGAGCATGTGTGTATGGACTACATGGGGAATTGTTATTTCCTCAGTGGCGATGATGTATTATGGCTAGTGTGACTATTCTAATAAACACACTTGGGGTAATTAAGGCATGGAGAGGCAGCAGACAGTGGTGGTCCGGGGACAGCACCAAACTATAAATCACAAACTCCTGGTTCCGCCTTCTCGAGCGTGGCTGATCACACTCTCCGAGAAAGCAATTCTGCCAACCTGGGTTCGCACATTTGTCTTCATCAGCCACTGGTTGTTTATAGGGCCAGCCTGCATCTACTGGTTCCCATGGTAATCAAGCAGGCCAAAGATATCAAATGTGTCCATTTTAATGCAGCAATACCACAACATTTGCGACAAGTTTGCAAATTGACTTTTTGCCTTCATTGACATGAATATAAATAAGCAGGCATGGCTGACCAGATGGAAAGGTGATCCGGCGATACAAGCAGAACAGCAGATGAATGAAGTCATGGGCATCATGACAGTTTTTTGACAAAATGATACATGAGCATATTTTAGATTCTGATACCACAAATTCTTGTTGTAACATTAGAAATCATCTCTCTGAAAAAAATTACGAGCATTATGTGGAAGTTTATTGAGCTTTAAAAAGGCATGGACTTACACAAGTCATTTATCAAAATGTTCCTTAAAAGAACCCTCCACTGACAGGTTCTTTAAGAAGCTAAATGTATTTCTTCTACAGCATTCTGAGCTTGTATGCTCCAAAGTAAAAGAAAGAAAGGATCCCTTCAGCATGAGAGGATACAAAATGAAGGACATGGCCTCCTCAGAGCAGCACACAGTTCAGCCATGTGGACATGTGTGATACAGACAGCTGTCGATCAGGCACACCTGAGCCCTGCTGAGGAGAAGGAGAAGGAGCCAGGAGGACAGGAGGGTGTGCCTGTTATACGTTTGGGTGTCGAAGGGAGAAATGCAGCAGGGCTGCGTGAAGAAGGATCCAGAGCGGCTCAGCCTCTGAGGGACAGAGAGGCAGCGGCAGTTGCTGGAGCAGGAGATGCAGTCAGACAGAACATGAAAGCCAGGAACGGCCATGACACTTGATGGACACTGAGAGACCGGGAGAGGTTGTTTTCTTTTTCCTCCAGAATGTGTTATCTATTCTGATCCCGCAGCGCAGGATCTCACAGAGATGGTTAGGAGGCATTCACCAAGCAGGGCCATGCACTAGAACTGACGCAGCAAGTCCAGCTGAGTAGACCTGGGCCTCCGTATGATCTCCTCCAAGGCAGCTGAAAACTTCAGTGAAACCGTGTTTGAATCCTAAGGGCCCCCCAAAAAATAGCAAAAAATTGAAACATTATTTCAACATGAATGAAAGATATTCCATTCACAATTTTGTCTTTCAGTTTGTTTAACTATTTTCACAATGTATTCCTTCAGTTTTCTCTCTTCTCAACTATGTAACTCACTCATTAGTTTCCTAATGGTAACAGAATAATTTATAGTAGTTGCTGAATAACACTTTAAAGAGGCCTTATCTTATATTCTTGTGCTCAAAAGCAGTCATCATTCATTTTACAACCTCTCTATAACCCTAAATCTGAAATAGACCTTGGTCATATTAAGAACTGTGTCAGATTATTCAAAAGGCAAAATGTATGTCTGTTCATATTCTTTGATACAGGTATACTGTATTGAATTTTGCCTTCATCGACATTGGCAGCATTCTCATACTGTCCTCACTCCTCCCACGTTTGTGCAACTGAATCTGTCTGGATGTACAGTTCATTTGGAAACATATCACATTAAGTAAGAAAAATGCATTTCCGATTTGACTTTAAGACTGATGTACTGTATATAAAAATGACCTCTGTTCTGATTAGCTTCTCTGTATTATGTCCCATTCAGAAAGCAGTCAGGCTTAAACACTCCTTATAACCTCCTAATATCTATTTTACTTAATCAAATAAAATATTTGCCCCCATAAATCTGTAACCAGAATAACTAGGACACTGTTGGACACTGTGAAATATTTTGAATCTGTGTTGAGCTGCTAGCAAGCACAGAGAGGTGAAAGCGGTGTGTGAGAAACTACTGCTGTGACAAAAAGTGACAAAGCAATTATGTAATACTGCACAATCAAAATAGCATTTATATACAGAGCAAGGCAGCTATATACATAATAAAATGAAACTTTTTTTATGTCTTTATTTTTATACTTTTAATTTTTATATCTGAACTAAATGGTTGTTGTTTTTTCAAGTTGAGTCACAAGTCCAAGCCAAGTCTAGTCTACAAATTTTCAATATATTCATTAAATCAAAGGCAAAATTGCCATTCAACACTACTGAAGAAAAAGGGACCTTCAAATCAGGTGGAAATCCCACTAAATAACCTTGGTCATCAAAATGGCTAAGAATGGCTTAGGCTCTGAACGATGCCTTAGTCATTCTTAGCCATTTGACATCTCTTTCAAATTAATGTACAAAGCATCTACTTTGCTTTAATGTTTTCTGTACTTATAAGTTTTATTGCAAAAACTGAACTCGGTAAAACCAGATAAAGCAGAACAAGTGGCTTGAAATCAAATGCACCGTGCATGCATGCTCCAGGGAAGCAATTCATGAGAAATGAAAGAACACGTGCATGGAAAGGCAGCCAAATTGCCCGAGGAAACGATGAATCTATGTTTTTGAAATAAAAGTGTGGGTGGCAGGCTTTGACCTCTCAGGGCTCGGGGGCTGAACACAGGGATTTATAAGAGACATCAACAGGCAGATATTCTTTATTTGATAATTTTTGGTTTATCACCTCATTATTTGATTACAAATTTGGTGCAACTTTAAAAAAAGTACACAGAGAAAACAGATATGAATTAGACTAATTTCTCCTAGTGGTTTTTTTCACACACAGCAGAAAAAGATACATTGCATAGTGAAAAGACATGCATGACAGGAAAACATATCAAAGATTTTGTTGTTTCTTGTCTATGGGACAAATGTTTTCATGACAGGGACATTGAATTTCAAAGCTTTTCCTGGGAGTGATGGATTGCTTGTGGAACTGTGCTCCACAAACACACACTGCATATTTATACATATTTGAAATACATGCTCACATTTACCCAGATTGACAAATTGTATGCCTATGCACTTGCTGTCTTATTGTCAAGAACAATGTGTGTGTGTGTGTGTGTATTGCATTTTTCCTATGTATTCACATACACATTCAGGGGTGTAAATAGGCAGGTTTAGCAAGTTTCTCCTTTCTTTTGTGTTGGGGGTGGTGGTTGGGGGGAGGGATCTAGTGGATCATGTCGTTATATGATATACAATTTTTACTGTAAAAGTCAAGAAGTGAAAGCTTGAATTTTTTTGTATCTGATTCTTTTTTCCCCTAAAACTAAAAGAACAAAAACACTTCCATTTTGCAAATAATCAGTTAATTGTTTCCTTAATTGGTTTAATTGCTACTTAAATCGCAAATAACATTTTCTAGCATGCAACGAAAAGCTGACATTCGTGGGCTAGTAAGTGTAGTATCCAACATTTGTTTCCCTTCAGACTCGATTGGTTAATGTGCTAATTTATTGTGGTTATTTTTTAAATGAGCAAAGTCACTGAAATTTTCAGCCACACATGAATTATCAAAATACGTACTGCAGTGTTTACTGACTGCTTTCACACTGAAAGTGAAAGCTTAGAACAAAACATTGAACCCATACCTTTTGTAACCATGCATTAAACAAACACACCAAAAGTTAAAAAAAAACAAACCAAAAAAAAAAAAACCCAACTCATTTTCTGCTTTGCACTTTGTTATTTCCAAACACCATCCACTGTTTCTAACATCAAATACTTTGTTCAAGAATGAAACCCTCTTGCAATCTCTGGAAAAACACTTCTGTCTGAAATGCAACCCCACCCCCAACATACACACAACGGAGTTTTACAGTAACTGAACATCAAATCTAGAAATAAACCCCAGGTAAACTAACTTCTCTTATTATATCTTTGCAAACACTTTGACTATCAAAGTAGCCACAATCTTGGCATTTTTAAAATCAGATTCATTTGGTATTGACCTGGAATGGTTTTCTAATAGTCTTGTGGGTGTACACAGAGATGCTGAACACTTGTTGGATGTTTCCCATCACTATATGTAACTCATCCCAAGCCATCTCAAATGGGTTTAGGTTGGGTGATTGTGGAGACCAGGTCATCTGAGACAGCATTCCATCACTCTCCTTCATGGTCAAATGGCCCTTACATAGCCTGGAGGTGTGTTTTGGGTCATTGTCCTGTTGAAAAACAAATGATAGTCCCTCTAAGTGCAAGCCAGGTGGGATGTCATGTGGCTGTAGAATGTTGTGTTCCACCAACAGTGTTACCTGCAAAGCACCACAAACCATCACATCCCTCCTCTATGCTTCATCCGCTCAAATTTTCTGCATCTGACAAAACCATAGTGGATAGATCCAAAAATCTCACATTTGGACCAAAGTACAGATTTCCAACTGGTTTAATGTCCATTCGTTGTGTTTCTTGGTCCAAGCAATTTTCTTTTTCTTGTTGTTCAGCAGTGCCTTTTTTACCGCAACTCAACCATGAAGGCCTGATTCACTCAGTCTCCTCTGAACCGTTCATGTTGAGATGTGTCTGCTACTTGTGGGTTTGCATCTGAGGTGCTGTTAGTGTGCGGTTTCTGAGGCAGGAAACACTAATGAATTTATCCTCTGCAGATGAGGTAGCTCTTGGTCTTGCTTTCCTGGGGTGGTCCTTGTGAGACCCAGTTTTACCATAGCGTTTGATGGTTTTCGTAACTGCATTTCAGGATACATTAAAAGTTCATGGAAAGTAATGTTGAACTCTCCTTTCTCTTTACTTAGTTGAGTGCTTCTGGGGACAATGTGGTGCAGAACAGTAGTTGAATTGGACTATTCACTGTGTTGGTATCAAACATATTAAGAAGGCAGGACATTCCACTAATTATCTCTTGGCAAGGCACATGGTTTTTAAATGCTTTTTAAAAACCATTCCGGGTCAATACCTCATGAATCTGATGGAAAGAATGCAAAGAGTGTGCAAAGCTGTCATTAAAGCAAAAGGTGGCAACTTGAAGAATCTGAAATATAAAACATATTTTGGTTTGTTTAACTCGTTTTTGTTTACTGCATAATTCTATATGTGTTCCTTCCTCGTTTGGAAATTTTCATGTGTCTGTGTGTGTGTGAGTGTGTGTGTATTTTGAAAGCTTTCTATTTTTGTTCCTATTGTACTGTGAGTAGATGTACTGTAACAATCTTTCCCCGAATCCTGTTTGAACAAAATATAATGGCATGCACTCCTTTTTTATAAAATACATCTGTGTGATGTTGTTGCTTTGAACGAAGTAATCTGAAGTAATTCAGAAATAATTCAGATGGTGCATGGGTCTATGATTTTGTTGCGAACTTTGAAAAAGGATTGTTTAGAGTTATTTTGACATAAAAGTATAGTATCCAAGTGTTGTGTCTTCTATGACCTGCGTGTAACACAATGAGCACAAGTCCACAGTGTAAAAGAATAATGGAGTAGCAATGCACCAAAATATTGTGAAACTGCAGTGAATTATAATATTGGCTTTATCTGCATTATTTATGGTGTTAACCCAGGACCAGTTAACAATGCAGAACCTAACACAGTAATCATTTTCTCATTTCATTCTAAATATTGTGATACATTTTCAGTTTTCAGAATATATCATGAGTGTATCAAACTGTGAGCCCAGAATCATCTGATGTTCTGAATCATAAGTTCACTGTATCGCTATACAGTACTTCTAATAAGCAATCGTTTTAAAAAAAACATAATTCCACAAAGTAGATAGAGTTTCAGATTCTAAAGGAACTGTATTGCAAACAATTACTTTTATTATTATTATTGACGGTGGCTTTTTTAGCTGCTTTTAACAGTACAATGGTTTTATATGTTGCATCTCAAAATTTGTTCATTTTGTTACATTAAGACAACAGACTGGTTTGGAAGGGTATCTAAATACGAAATATAAGAATTAATGTAATGTTACTCAATATGGGCTAAAAGTATAATGTGGCAATAAATAATAAAGAAACTTTTATTTTGAAGGGGTGTTGGGTGCAGAATTGTGTGTGTCTGCTTTGTGGGTTTAAAATAATTTAAAGTATTATACAAGGCTAAGACATGAGCAGAATATGTAATAACTAATATCAGACTTGATGATTTTAATATGGTAGATTGAAATTCTGTCAAGAATGGACATGCCAAAGTGCAGGCATGGCTCACTTGACCCTGGTCGTTGAGGGTAACAATGTCTTAAGCCTTTGCTCTGGCTAAAATCTAAGCCACAGAGTTCAATCAATATTAATTTAGGTATATGTCAACTGGCCAACTCTCTATGTTCATCCTGAGGATGCTAACAGTCTGGATGGCCCATGGACACATGGGTATGGGAATTTGAGGCAGATTGGGTGAGTGTTAAAGGCCTATATGATAAATCTTTCTTCTATTTATCAGCTCTGCCTCCCTGCACTGAGACCCGGTCGACAAATTGTTTTTGTGTTGGTGTATACACTTACACGAGGGTGCTTTGCCACACAGAAAATCAATGTGCCCCAAGAATTCCTGCAATATCTTTTCCCCATGAGAACCAGTCATGTGTGGGTTTATGTACCAACATTTAAAATTACAGGACCATTTTCTGGCTTCTCTTTATGTTGTTTCAGTTGTTTACAGTTACCTTTAAGACTGCTAAATGTAAATAACCAGTTTTGACCGGCACTCCATAAACAGCCCAGAATGAAACATTCCTTATAACTTTGGCTAACTGCAGTAGTCTGAATAGGAGGATATCATTAAAAGCGTTCGTTTTTGTGACATCACAAATATAATTAATTTACACATGCTGTTTAATTTCCATTTATGGATTGTATATTACAATGTGTACATTATACATAGTGCTTTTATTTAAAAAGGGTCCCTAAAATGGGTCCTTTAAATATTGAGCTTGACAGGCTCTTCCCCTTCTGCATTTAAGACTTGCTGTCTTAAAATCCAGCAGCATTTGAAAGGCTTATATTCAGATGTGCTGTTGTACTCCCTCTCCACCCCATCAGCCTCACCTTTTCTCTGACAGTCTCAGCTGAAGCCCCAGGCGCATGCTGCCAGCTACAGCTGCTCCTTTCCTTCTTCTCCCTCTCTCAACTCTTCCCTTTCTTCACCCCCCCACCTCACCCCATCCCCCCACCCAAAGCCTCTCTGGTTCTCTTTCCTCCCTGTTTGTGGAGGCTGCAGACTGTGTCCAGCCGCCCACGGCTGGCTCCGTGCGTATGGAGGGATTAGAAGGGAGAGTGGGCCCTGATCGATTTCTTTAGCTGTGAGATGACAACTCGGGTATCAGCTCCGCCTGTTTACAGCTCATTCACAGCAAGCCTCCCTGCACTGAGCCCTGCTCAACAAATTGTTTGTTTTGTGTTGGTGTGTACACTTGCACAAGTGTGTTTTGCCAGCTATAGAAAATCTTTTCACCTCTAGAATTTGTTGTTAAGTTGTTAAGTAATCCAAGAAATATGGACAAAAGTACAGTAAATATACAATATAAGAGACTCTTATCCCCTTCATAGTTAACAGTGTATCGAGCAATGTTACCACAAAACCAAATCTACACATTTAACCTTTAAGGCCTTTATAAGTGGATATTTCTGAAGTTTTTCATACAGTGATTTTGCAGTGTTGTTGTGTTTATTTTGAAACATAAAAAATTATGTGCCAGTAAAAAATTCAGAGAGCCACAAATCTTGAACAAGAAAACACATGACTGGCCATATAAACCACATGCTTCATCATTACTCTTAAACAACACACACACACACACACACATAACTCATAAAAAATATAATACATCACACAACAGGAAGCCTTGTACGTATTTTATATAATGACTAGTGCTGTCAAGTGATTAAAAATTTTAATCTAATTAATTACATGGTGTGGCGATTAATTAATCTAATTAATCGCATTTAATCGCACATAC
>JBBPDH010000130.1:22264332-22276748 GCA_037974565.1 Clupeocharax schoutedeni
GCTGCAGTTCTACAAAGTGTGACGTCACATGTCTATACGCGTTAATTGCGTTAAAAATATTAACGCGTTATTTTTTTGTGTGATTAATTAATCTAATTAACGCGTTAACTTCCCAGCCCTAATAATGACACAAAACATGGTTCCACATGGAAAGAACAGCTTTCTTCTTTTTGGGCCCAGTATGGGATGCGTAGATTTCATGCATGCACATATTCAAAAGTGTCGATCTAAGCATGTTGACAACAGTACTAACGGGTGAACTATTAGCTTCCACTATTTGCTTCTCGAGACTTATAGCCCCACAACAAAACTAAAGAAGCCGAATCTGGAAACCAGCACATGGACCACAATTGAGTAAATTAGATTTATTGCTGGACTACCCTTTTAAAACCCCCCTCTGTAAATGCATTCTGTGTTTTTTTTTTGTTTCTGGTCAGTGATGATTCTTCATGTTGTTTCAGAGCAAAATCCCTGTGCGCCACTGATGGAGGGTGATTTGTACATTTGCACGCTGGTGGGTGTCCGCATGTGTGTAGCTGGAGTGTGAAGGAGCGTCCTGCCAGATTAGATCGGGTGTGTGAGAGTGCGTGAGGGAGAGTGGTGGCAGAGGTGAGTGACACACTTCAGTGTGTGCATGGAACGGCCCCAGTGGAAGCTTCTAGAGGCGCATCCAAGATGCAGCAGGTGGATCAGTTGTGGCAGTGCTGGGAGGGGTGGAGTAACTCACACATTGGTTCAACACACACAGTCCCTAGAGTGGCTTATGTCAGCTCCCCAGCACACACGCACACCTAAAGACGTATTACACACCTCTGGCAAAAACTGTGCTTCTGTTTTTAGCAGTTTCCAGATCATGTTTAAATCAAACGGAACGCTGCTGGCTTGTTTTTGTTATTTGTACCTTCTTTCAAGTAAACTAAGAACTCATAAGAAAATGCACAGGTTTTTCAGACAGAAACTAATGTTCACTCTTAAAATTCACTCAGTGTTCACTTATGCCAACAGAGGTTCTTTGGAACAATGCTATATAATGGGGTGTAAACATTTTGCGGGGCTGAAGTGTTTGAGGAAGCCTGAGAGCCAGATGTCACCTGAAAATCATACATGAATTAAAAAAAACCCAGGCTGAATATCCAATACTGACCTACTCCTCTGCAAGTTATGAGATTCTATACTCAAATACTACAGTGTTTCAGTCAGTCTGTAATTGTGCACATGTTTAAATCCCAAATTGTGATTTATTAGATTTGTTATGCACTGTTTAGATGCAGGAGCCAGTGCAGCACGTAGCGAGTGGGGAGCTATTTGAGAGCAAGAGTGTGAGGAAAATGAATGGACAACACTTTTAGCTTCGTGCTAATATAAGACTGGGCCTTTGTATTTTGATGGGCAAAAACTATTTGTGTAGGCTAAAATATATACTTTAGTATATGTTTCAATAACACACTATTAAATCATATAACTACTTTTACTACTTATTGATATCATATTAGAGTGCTAAAGTTACACTACAGTAAAAGACTTCAGCAAACAATTAATAAATGTATCAAAATATATTATTTATTGATGCAATTTTATCATATTTTTTGTTGTCTTTTATGAAAAGTCATGAAAGGCTGCATGTTAGTTATTCGTGAAAAAAACAAATAAATACATATGGTGGATTATTGTTTTTATATTTTATTTAATAAAAGCTCTGCCATAGAAAGGCCATTTTCATCGCTAGAGGTTTTTCAATGTATTCGGTGGAACGATTCAGTAAAGAAAATGAAAATGTTTCATCTATAGCATCACTCCTTTCATCACCTTTAGATTGGCACTAAATTGCATAAATGGGGATTCTCCAGACCCCCTTTGAGGGTTTAAAATATCTTACATTTAGAGGCTTGTTTTACCTGACAGCAGAGAACCATCATGTCAAAATGTCAAAAGGATAACATATCTGTGCTTTCCACAAGAAAATCTTTTGTCTTCATTTTCCTCATTGCTGTCCTTTTTCATTTTTCTTCATCTCTCTCTCTCTCTTTCTGTCAGTCTCATTGGCATTCTCAACGTTCCCTTTGTCAGTCTTATTGGGAATATCTCTTTTGGTGCAATTAATTTTGCCAATTTCTGCCTTGCCTTTGTACAACAAACAGCCAAGCAAGTCCTGTCCCCCAAGAAGGTTTTATTCCACACCACATCTCACAGAACACTCTTGCTTCCTTCTTTTCTCTTTCCTCTCTCCTCTCACTTTCTCTCTGCTCTATTTCACATTCTCACAACCTCTTTGTTGCAGTCTTTCCACTGTCTTTCTTTCTCTACTTCACCTTCTCTCTCTCACACACGCTCTCTCTCTCTGTCTCTCCCATTCTCTCTCCCTCTCCCTTCTTCCTATTAACTTTATGAACAGGGCATTTCTTTGAGGAACTCTAACAGGACTGAAGGCAGATTAAATTGGAGAGTGCAAAAACGAATATGGGAAAAAGAAGAGATGGAAAGACAGAGTGCATGAGAGAGAGAGCATGTGTGTGTCTGTGTGTGACAGAGAGAGCGAGTTTGTGTAGATGTGTGTGTATGTGTGTTCGAGGGAGACGCTCCACTGCTTGGCTGACAAACAGAGGGGTCCCTCCAGAGCAGGGCAGAGGAGAAGGGGAGCAAAAAGGAAGGAGTGGTGCAGAAGGAGGAGAGTTTGATGTGGCTAACCGTGCCCAACCAGACCCCCCTCCATCCAACACTCACACACACACACACTCACACACACAAAAATCTATGCTCGCTCTCTTAGTATTCCTTCCATCCTCTTCTGAAGCTTCCAAAGAGGCACACACAGACAAACCAGACTGCGGGCGAGCAACCCCTGGTCCGAGTGAGAGAGAGAGCTGCAAGCTGGGAGGGACTTTTTTTTTCAGAAAGGCGGAGTGTGTTCTTGAGGCTGTCAAAAGTGACAGCAGGCCGAGTGACTTAAAACCACACCAGGGACTTCAGCTGGACGAGCTGTGCTTTCTATCCCTTCTCTCTGCTCTCACTATTCTGTCCTTTCACCTGCAGCCCAGTGGTCACCTCAGTCCAGCTTCACACACACACATCTGTTTCACATGCAGCATGCTTGCAGTACAGGTCAAATGGATGACATCAGTGTTTATGCCTATCAGAGAGGCTGTTGTGGGCTACACGACTACATCATCACATGCCTCAAACCTTATCTGTAATAGACTTGCTCATGTGGTTTCTATTACATAGATGACTGTTATCTACAAATACATGAAAGTATGTTAAAACAATTAGGGCAGTTATCTTAAAGTCTGACGGTTGTTGTTACTGTTGATCATATTTGTTGATCACAGAATGCCATACAGTATTAACAAACAAACAAACAAAAATACATAAAAGCAGATCTCTTTGAGATTACTTAAAGAGGCACTTCAAGCTACTGATATACTGTAAAATGTTACAGTAGGTACAGAACAGAATCACCCCCTACACAATATTCACATTCTGTTGTTTTATAGTCTGAAATGAACATATTTTCTAGTTGCAAGTACCCAATCCAACTTATCTAAGTGAAAGATATGATAGCAACAGTTCAGAAAAACAGGATCACTGCATCTGTCATTATTTTTTTCCTTGGTCTTTGTGAGAATTAATTATACTTCATGTGTTTGTTCACCATTCTCTTGCTACAGTACCCAGCAAATGCCTTTTGTGTCAGTTAGTCCCGACCGGTACCCTATATAACCTATCCAGACTATATAACCTGCTTTCACTAGCTAACGAGGAAAAAAAAACTCCAAAGCTTAAATGCATTTGTAGTTTTCCATTTGTGTGTCTTCCACCTTCAAGACACATCATCAGAATTCTGGAACCTTATTCTGGAGATTCACTCTACTGACGCATTTAGCTCTAACCTGTATCTAGCACTCTTCCCCCTTACTTAACTCTCCAGCCAATCAGGGACATCTGAAGAAATCCATTAGTCATAGCAGGTGTGCAGATTCGGGAAAATACACTTCCAGGACCAGAGTCGGAGATCACTGATCTAGAGACTACTGTAGCTTTGATGCAGGAGACAAGCACACAATATTTAAAACAGATAAAGCAATGGTTACAATTTTCACTTTTGTCCTTCTGACAGCAAGTGGATTGAGGAATGTGTGGTGATTTAGCCATAGAGTTTATTTAAAACTTGTGGCAATTTTGGTACTTGTTAGATACATAAGTTGCTCCAGTGCAAATCTTCCAAAGAAGATTCTGGAAACTGAATATATCTTGGTCGACTACATTTGGCTGAACTATAATTTTAAGCTCTTTTCAGTTTCCTGGTTAATTTGTCACATCCTAGCACTGGAAACCATCGCTCACCATCATATCTCTTACAAACGCAGCAATTTTGTCCCTAAACTCCTCACCCCACACAAGCTCTCTCCCCCCTCCGCTCCATCACCTTGAGCCTTGCCGTCATGCTTCTGTGATCACTTTAAAGGTCACAGAGTGTAGCCACTGTCATTACCTGTCACTCTCACTCGCTCCCTCGTTCTCTCCCTCCCTCCTCACCCTGTTCTCTGCCATGCATCTCAGCACCCCCCAACCCACCCCGCTCTGGAAGACAGATCAAAGTGCCATCTTTAGTTGGACTTTGAAGGTTATGAGCAGATAGGAGTGATCTTGCAAAAACTGCAGCTGTAGGAGATATGGGGGAACACCACGTGGAACAGGGATCCGCTAAGGGATTTGGTGTAGCTGGGAGTGTCACTCAGCCAAAGAGTGAGCATGAAGGTCTAGTCTGCATTTAAACTCTTAAAAAATGTAGGTGGCAGAAATTACTTGATGCCAACCTTTCAATAGTGAAAAGGTAAAGATTCTCTACCATAGAAAGGTTTTTACTTTCAGTAGATCCATCTATTGAAAGTTAAAGCTGTTCATGGCATCTCCCTAAATAGCCCCCTACTTTCAGTGTGTCCTGATAGCAGGCCTGCATTGCAGGATTGCGGCTGGCGTGTAGCTCACTGATAGAGTAACTATGTTATTTATCCTAATAGACTTGTAGTGAACATGAAACCTGACCTGTACACAGTCACATGGCTACTCATGTTAGGCTAAAAGATGTAATAATAAAAAACGTTTAGTATTTGATCTTATTTTCATATATGTAAGACATTGTTAATATAAAATAACAACGGAACATCAAAAAAAGAAGAGCTGGAGGATGTTTAGTGCCCAATGTTCCATTAGGGAACAACTCCTTATACGGGAAATGTTGATGCCAAAGCAATAGATTAGTGAATAATGAAATAATTGAGTTTTCTTCTTTGGCTTTGTGCCTATAAGAAGAAAATTATGAAGAGATAAAAAGGAAGATTATAATGTTGGAGTAAATTACTTCGCCCATCAATGGTTTCCTGTGACCCAGGCAGGATGTTATTGCATAGTGAAACAGTACAAATAGAACTGAACTGAAATAAATCAAAAATGAACATTGACACTTTAATTATAATTTCATAACAGGTCTAATAAAATGTCCATAAAGTGTTCATAAGATTTTCACAATGGCCAGTGTCCCTTGACTCTACAAAGGTAAATGTCATCCCCCTTTTCAGAATATTTAAAAAAAGATTCAACCCTAGGTGTATTATTCAGTTCTTAATAATATGACCTATTATTCAATACCTACTGTGAATTATTCAGAAATGACTATGAACCTAATTTGTAACATCTATGAAACTAATATGTAAGTTATGTATGTGGACCCAAATATTGGCTGTAATTTGGAGTAAGTCCGCCTATATGTGATTGAAAAGGTGGTAAAGAGAGCACTACATTAAAGTGATGGCAAACACAGGTGTATCTTTTCTACTCTGAGGTCTGGACTAATCAACGGCAAACTTTAATCAGATATGATCAATTATTCATGGCCCGAGGCCAAGCGAGAATGTCTCTAAAACGCTCTCATACAGACAGCCCAAGATGAATAATTCAAACATCATTTACACAAAACCAAGTGCCTTTCGGATGCCACATGACTGCGTTACAAACATTATGCAACAAAGAATGTTAATTAGTTCAGAACAAAATATATTTATCTAGCTGAATTACATGAATAAGAAACTGACAAAACCAATAATCTAAAAATATACCTTTCCAACAAGTGGAAGGTAAGCTCCCCCAAGCTGCAGCTGATCGGTCATATTGATTGCAAATAGCATATTATATGCTGGAATACGGTCACAAGTTTTTAAACCATGTTAGCATAGCTGATAGGTCTTACAGATAGTAAGTACATAAAAATATCAAAACTGGTATCGAACTGCATTCATGAATTGAACATGATTCTAGCGAGTACATTACGTTACTTTAAAGGGTGGGGTGGTTAGATAGATGGAGAGAGTGTAGTTGCTGTTACAATCAATCTTAAAATCCCTGACAGCAAGCAACCATAAGTCACCAAACAATCTCTCAATAATTAAAAAAAATGCTCACATCTATTTTTCTTTCCTTGCTTGTTTTTTTCCCTCTCCACCTAAGATATCAATAAGGAGCTGTCAAAGTGCAGCAATGACATGAGATTTGGCTGCAGGTTGTCAGTCCAATGAAGCAGAAGCACACGCGAAATAATCCTTGTTTAATTCAATATAGGTGTAGAAGTGTTTTTATATTTTTTAATTGCTTCTGTACGTTTACAAAATAACTTGCTTTAAATGAAAACCTATGGCATGCACACAAGATTTAATGCTAACAACTAATATTAATGTGTGGGAAAGGCCACTGTTATGAATTTACTTCTACTTGTGTGCATAAAAATGCATTACATCACTACAATTATTGCCTAACGCCTGCAAAGTAAAAACAACTGTGTGATGTTATTTAGTTTATACATGTGGAAGCAATGTGCACATTTCAGTCCATTTAAAGCTTAATGTTTTTGGGGAAAGCCTGTGGTTTGCAGTAATTAGGCTGTCTCATTTTCACATGAAATCATGTTTATATAGAAAAGAAGACGAGGCAAAGAGAATGGAACGATTGTTTGCTCTATAACACAGCAGTCCAGCATTTGCAGAGCAGAGTTCTAATGAGGGCACACAGTATTGATATCTCCATGGGAACGTCCCAGGGCATCACTAACAAACCGTACTCCTGTGTTTTGTAGCATTTCACTTAATGCTCAGATTAACAAACACAGTTACAAAACACGCATTAACAAACACAAGGCAAGACTGAAATGAATTACCCATCTGAAAATGCAGAGACCAGTGGATAATTATGGGCAACGAGATACAAAGTAAAAACCACCTGGAGTCAAAAAGGTTGTGTTGGAATGAATGTGGTGAGGGATTTAATTAATTAATCTTCCAGAATGCTGATTCACAAAACAGATGCAGTGAACCGAAGCAGAGAAGTAGGGATTCGAGTGTGGTGGGCCATTCAGTCTCAGAGTTACATGAATAGCTTGAATGTTTTCTTTGTAAATGAATAAGAAGCATTTTTATAGAGATTGCAACACTTCACCGGAACCTTTAAGAGTGTTAGATTGGTATTTTAAGTGTGTGTCACTTGGCATGTCTCCTGCAGAGCACGCTCCCTTGTCATGTTCCTGTCACATCTGAAGTTAAGAAGAAAGATGAGTCCTCTTTAAGGATGACACTGTGTCCTGCTGTGACTGATAGAAAGGTAGAAAGTGTCTGTAACACTAGAGAAATCAATCTTGTTGCCTCTCTCTCTCCCTCTCTCTCTTTCTGTCTCCACCATATTCCATTCACCAGCCTGATACCTTCCTCGAAGGCTGTTTCCATACAGAAATGTCCGCCAGTCCGAAGGAGTTCATTACAACTGCAGCTTCTAAATTAAGTGTTTTGATTTTAGAGATCTTTTCATTTGAGTGTAAAGTTCCTCCTAAATAAACTGTTGTTGTAACTGAAATTCTACCTGTGAACTGTATTTTTTCCCTCCTCCTTATCATACTTTCATACTTTCATTCTTACTACATCTGGAATGTGTGCAACCCTGCTACTCTGTCATGTTGCTGTGTGTATGTGTGTGACTATATGGCAGCTTGTGCACACAAAGATGCATTTTACTCCAATGGGTGGCTTTGGGTAAATGTTGTTGTGCTGTTTTTTGTGTGTTATGACACTGTTTGGACTGTGAGACTGATTTCCATCTCATGAGGGCTTTGCTTTTGTCTGCCTGGAATCAGAAGCAGTAAATAAGTGGTAATGGGAGCGAATGGGAGGGAGCTGGGGAGCGCTTTCTGTCATCACTTTAGAAGGTTGTGACCCCAGAGCCCAGTGACACTGAGCTGCTAAATAATTCAGCCTGTATCTTGCGCGGCCTCTGGAGGAGCTGCGGCTGTGATTGCTTGGAGCTGACTGACTGACATTTGCACATGAAAATGGGCTTGGTTTCCCCCAAACGGCAGCACTGCTCAAGGAAAACAGTGCAGGGCCTCAGAGGAGGGGGACAGGGTGAGGGAGAGAGGGGCCGAGACACAGTGATGACAGCGTACCCACCTGACAAAGCCTCCAGACAGCCTGTGAGAACAGCTCCAGAAAAAGTGCAACACAGATCATTCAGAATCAGTTACCAGACATATTACAGCAGGAATTTGATTTGAAGGGTGCACACCTGTTTACACACCTAGCAGCATGGTTGACTATTAGTAAATGTTAGAGAATTATGAAATGTAGTAAATAAGAGATAATATAAACATATAATAATATATTATGAGCAGTTTATCAATTAATGCAAATATGAATTACAATGGAAATGACTATTAATTTACTTTAGTTAAGCAATAATACCACATTGTTAATGTAATAATTGAAATTAATAAATAAATAAATAAATAAATAAATAAATAAATAAATAAACAAACACTATAATGGAAACATTTCCAGTTCACCTAAATGTTAATGAACACTCATTTCATTTCCCTTGCCTGTTTTTTTATTGCTAATGGTATTTCATGCATTACATGTTGCTTTTTCTACATCTAAAAATACTGTCTGGAAAATATATTTTAGTTTTGACTTGCAGCCAGTAAGAATTCCATCAAAAACAAGTCAAGTTTGGGCTTATGTACACCCTACGTGGGTCATGTGAATATAAATGAATAAAATAAGTAAACTGATAATGTAGAAACAAACTGCTCTATATATTTAATATATATGTTTTAATTATTTCTGAGAAATCTCCAGGAATTTATACTGTCATGATAATAAAGTCCAATTAGTTAATCCTCTGAGCCAACACGGTCAATATTCAGGTTACCGAGGGTGAAGGAAAAACTCATGCTCAAATTTATGTAGCTGTATATTATAGGATTTAAAAAATGAATACATTAAAGGAAATCAATAAACAGGGAAGGTTTCAGTAATATCAGTGTCGGTGAAATTTTGTATGATACATAAGGTGGTGTTTTGAGTCATTACATTGCACAAGTAACAAAATTACATATATAACCAGCTGTGTCTCTGAAGAAGCTTTTCAAAAGATTTACTCTTGTTACAAATTCTTAAAATGGAGCGAATAAACTAACAGACTGCAAGGTGTAATTATTCATTTTTGCCAACTGGGGAGCTATCCTACCCCTTAAAGACCAAGGCTTATGTAGTAGCTTCAGCCTCAACAGAACAGCAAGAATTCTGATGGTTAGCAGGTCATGGAATAACAACCATTTAACTCAATACACATACTGTTGCCACACAAACACTTCTTTCACACAACACCCCTTTTCTTTAAAAGATTAAAGAAGAATAGGTTGGTGAAAGATTTTAAAATGACTAGCAATATTTAAATGAAGATGAGTACTGATTTATTTGTTGCTAAAGGTGCGGTTGATACAGATGAGGAACCTGAGCACATCCTCAGACACTCAACCAGTGCAGGGGTGAGAGGCTAACAAATTGGTTTAGCTGATTATTACAGTAGACGACTGGCCATAAATATATATGATTATAGTATAAAATAAATATGAGCACACAGTCAACACACATGGTTTTATAATATAATAATTGTAATGAAATGAGGAATGTTATTAAAAAGGCTGTGTTGTGATAAATTTCCATGTATAATTTGTAATAATACACACACACACACACACACACACACACACAAACACAAGCAAGGCAAGGCAAATTTGTTTATAAGGCATATTTCATAAACAACGGCAATTCAAGGTGCTTTACAGATAGTATCCTATTTTATAATCGTACCCTTACATATAGCGTATACATTACTTTACCCTTTTCAATATATCTTGGCCAAAACCATGACACAAATAACATACAGTAAAACATATAGCACTCACATTTGAGTGAAAAGCTTTTGTTTAATCACTAAAGCCTTGCAGAAAATGAATGTGGACTTAAAGAGGAGAAGCAGTGGGACTGCGCGCTCTCAGTATGCTTGACCATATCTCTCAGCTTGAGAGGGAGGAAAGCAAGGGATAAGTGGACAGCGAAGGGGGAAAGGGGGAGGGGAAAAGGAGAGAGACAAGAGCGAGGGTGGAGCGCGAGACAGATGACAAATTGTGATTAATAAATGTGGTCCGGGACGGCAGTGTGGAACGATGCTTATTAATAGAGAGAATTAGAGTGGCTGTGCAACTCAATCTGCACACTGTCACTCTGCATCAGGCGCCATAATCAGAGCCTAATGAAACAGCACGGCAGCTTCTTCTCTCCTTCCTCCCCCTCTGTTCCTCTTTCACTCTTTCACACACTCTCTATCTAGCTCCTTCTCTTGCTTCCTGGATCCAGCTTCACCCTTCCTTACAACTCCATTCACACATGAACACATATGTATGCACATCCACATCCTAATGCAGGCAGACATCTTTATGAAGATTTTAAAGTTTGGCTCTGGAGAACTTTGTCTTTCCCTTAGCTGCTGCAGCACTAAACTGCTTGAATGTCTCCAGGGTTTGTGGACTGAATAACATAAATGTCTGAGGTCATATATCTCTAGTTATCCGCAGTCTTTGGTTGTAGCTTCTATATAATAAGACTATAAAACACAAGGCACTACGCTTGAGGATATGAGATAGAATTTAACAACTAAATTATGGCAGGGCCAGATTTTATCTCAATGTTTTACTGTCTTTTTTATTATTAAAAAATGCTATTTTTCTTCAGCAACTCCACAGATCTGAGTGTGTGTGCATGAATTTGAGGATCTTCCTTGGTCTAACATAAATAATACTTCATCTCTATGTATATTGTAGCACTTATTACCAGTGAAAATTTCAAAGTGTTTTTTGTATTCTTTTAAGGAAATGTTTCCCAACCCTGGCCCTGTAGACACACTGACCTCCGCATTTAAGTGTTTTCACGACTTCCATCACACCTCATCTAAATAATCAACTCATTAACAACCCCTTACTGGGTTGTACTGTGTGTGTTACAGCAGACAAAGCACTGAAACATGCAGGGCAGTGTGCCTTCAGGACTAGGGTTGAGAAACACTGCTTTAACTGACTGGTAATTGGGTGAGCGGTTTAATCGTCTGTGTTAGAGAAGGGAAAACACAAAATCAGGGCTTCTTAACTTCAGTTCTGGGGAATCACTGCCCTGTACGGTTTCAACTGCTCCCTTCCCCAACACACTTGATTCAGTTCATCAGCTAATTATCAAACCCTTCGTGAGCTGGATGAGGTGTGCTGTGCCAGGGAATAGCTAAACTCAGGCTCTCAGGTAAGGAGCTGAGAAACCCTGTATTGAAGTATTCACTGAGGGCATCTTATAAGACCGGGATTGAGAAACACTGCTCTATGTAATTGTTGCTACCTCCAGTGACATTAACACCATTGGGACAGTTTATTGGTTGAATTATGGATGTTATAACTTGTAACAAAGACTTCATTACAAGAAATCTCACCTTTCCAATAGTCAATCATATTGCTGCCACAGGTAGGCTATAACTGAGGAAAGGGTATTGTAATTGGCCTTTCATATTTTTACATTGACTCAAGCACATATCTGTCTTTGCAATAGCGCTGACTTTTTTTTGACTGACTTATAACATTCATGATTTAAATAGTTAGTTCGATTTTACCAGTCATTTAAAATGTGTATTTATTATTGTATCTTGACCACCAGTTTAAGGTATTTTGGTCTCTAACTATTCATTCTGAAGAATGGAAAATGCCAAATGTCATACAGTGAAGAGACTTGCCTGTCATTTGTATTGGAAAACACTTTTTATGTATCTCCTTTTTTGTTTTATTCTCTTTTACATCATTTGAAAATGTCTGCTACTGTTGTCATTGTGTGAACACTGCATGATAAATCATAACACTCAATATAACATGATCCAATTCTCCGTGGTTATTTGAAAATAAATATTTTCAATGAACAGACCTTAAGATTTGCATAAACAAAAGTTTTGCCCATCAGTGAGAACTTCTTCTAGACCTAAACTTGTAACTCGTGGCTAATCTGATC
>JBBPDH010000130.1:22299660-22315376 GCA_037974565.1 Clupeocharax schoutedeni
AGAGCTCAGACCTCGGTAATGAGGTAATGACCTATAAACCGCAGTGTTGTGTTTTGGTCAAGAAATGCCTTAAAATGACAATTTTAATAGTGTAAACCCTAAATGTGCCCCCAGATGTGTTCCCAGAACACTTTAATTTCATTTTAAACAGTTTAATACATCACCCTTAAAGAAAATGTAAAGATAAATACAAGGTTTAAATACGGAGAAGTCACAAGAGAGAGAGAGAGAGAGAGAGAGAGAGATAAAGAAAAAGAGAGAGAGATGCGTAAGAGAGGGAGAGAGAGAGGGAGAGAGAGAGACACGCTCCGGATCCGTGCGCACCAGAACAAGAGAAAGAGATAAAGAGAAAGATAGAGAGACACGCGCTCCGGAAAAGTCACGAGAGAAAGCGTGCGCGCGCAAGAGAGAGAAATACAGAGAGAGAGAGGGTTGTTTGCTCTTTCATGCGAACTGAATTTCTTTCCTTTTTCTTCACAGGCGCAGCTTTTAGTAACGCAAGGATATCGTCATGATCTTGCGAGATCTCGTCACACCCCTAATATATACATATACATATACATAGGCAGTAAAGCGATTAATTAAAATTAACTAGTAAATCGCAAATCTGGAAAAAAATATTCGCGATTAATCATAATTCTTTGTCAACCCAATATATAATATACAATGAACACACCAAGTCATCAATTTTACAAAGGCTTTGTTTATTTGGTGTTACCCCCAACTCTGTCAGTTTTAAAAGCTTTGAGAAAAACAAAACTTACTTTTAAATAGAAAATGCAAAACATCTTCAAACCTGAATGAATGAATGAGACAAAAACGTAGCTTTAAATAACTTTAATTAAAGGACAAAGCCTAACTAAAGTCCCGCCTCTTGCTCCAAACTCCTGCAACTTTTCAGAGACCCCCCTCCCCCCGCTGTCTCTGCTACACTGGGATGCTTCGCCTTGAGGTTATATGATAGTGATGTAATGTTTCAGTGGTAATTGAATTCACTTTTGCAAAGCACACAGATTACCCTTGTCTGGTCCAAATCCCCCTCTGGTAGTAACTTAAAGCGAAATTGTTCATTTAACAGCGTGCGTTCATCTTCCATCGCTAGCTTGACTGAGCAGCAGCATTGGCCACATAAAGGGGCTTCTTCTTCTGGCATGCTGGTCGCCGACGTAGTGCAATACAGCCCCCACTGATTTTGTGGTACTGCAATGCAGAAGGGTGTTTAATTTTCAAATGAATTTCACGATCGATTTATTTTAAAGCGTTATACAAAATAAATTAACGCAAATAGTTAACGATATTTTTAACAGTCCTAATATATATTGTATATGGGAAACACTACACTCCTAAGGCATGGACCACATCTCAACATTTTTTAAATGATAAACAAGAAACAAGCACTTAAAGACTTTAAAATGTTTTATTTTGAGGTCCATACATAAAAGGATAAACAAAACTGGAAATGGCATATTTTTCAAACGAGATCATTAGGTTTAGATGTTAACTGATGAATAAAACTGACCTATATTGTTATTGTCAGCACAAGTGATGCTTTGTTGCAGATCCTACTGACATACAGTCCATTACTGAAGGGCCTGAATATATATTGCATCACGATGGTGTTACAACATGGCAAAGTGCTGCATCAAGAGGTTTTATTGCAGATAGTGCCAGCACACAAGGGCCCTCCTTCATGCAGCTATAAGCTTTGAATGTCACTGGACAGTGTGGAGAGAAGTGAGGAGGTCATGTGGGATCTTAACAGGGGAAGATAAAGGCACTTCTGAAAATAAAAACCAAATGAGTGCAAATGCAAGGAGGAGGAACTGGAATGGATAAGCAAAAGAGGAGAGGAATGAATGACCAAGGAATGAACAGATATGTGTAACAGAACACACATAAAAGAGACAGACAAACGTGTTTTCTTTATCTTCAGCCGTTCATGACCATCCGCACAAGTTCTGTAATGAAAAGAAGAAAGAAACCTAAGGACACAAGCACTGAAAATACAGTTTGGGGCACCAACCTACATCATGTCACACAATATACCATTTACACTGCCGGCTACATGAATTATCACACTCTTCTGAAGCAAAGGGTATTTTTAATTTTTTTTAGTATAACATGGGGAAACCGTCCTTTACTCTGTCATTACCCAACTGACCTGCCCTACATTCTCCCAAAGCTACTGCAGTGTTGTTTGACATGTGTGGCTTGATGCAGGTGGGCTCTGCCCTCAACAAAACTTTTGAGCACCAGGGGAACGCAACAGCGAGAAAGATCATCTCCTACTCAGCCAGAGCTCAAGGGTTTGACCAGGTCTAGGATTCAAGAGAAAATTAAGAGAAGTTCCTCCAGGGTTTCCTCTACTAAAGGCCAAGAGTGGAGACAGACTGGAGAACAGAAGAGAGAGCTTGGACAGCCCAGCTATGAATCAGGTTTCATCAAAGAAAAAGCAGCAAAAAAAAACAGCAACTTACTGCCACTGGTTGGTTAGTAAAAGATGTGTCTGCACTGTTTTGAAAGCATTAACGAAATGGAGGTCTGTTAACCTGTCAGTTAAGTCAGATTTATATGCCACAGACCAGAGAAGCTCCAGATGTGTATCTTTGGGAGACGTTAAAGTAAAGGTGTTTCCACAAACTAACATTTGTAGCATATGAATGATTACCACCAAGATAAACTGACCTTTCCCTGTTCTTTGAAAAACACATTTATGAAATAAATAGCAAATAAACTGCTAATATGCAGTTCATTATCTTTCTGTTGCCTTCTATTATAAGTGCAATTAAAGTGTCTTGTTCTTTTCCAAGAGCAGGGAAATATGTCATTTTTTTTTTATCCATGGTAACTAACCATAATCTACATTTGTGACACAGGGAAATTAGCTGGACGACAACTTTTACACAAGATAATTAAACTATTGGTATATAGTCTGGAACCCTTATGCAATTTCTTTAAGCTGTTCATTGTCGTGAACTGTTTTCATAACAGTGCAGTCGCTCCTGTGCATCTAAACCAGCCGTGCCCATGAGGCCATCACATCGCTGGGCCAGACGCAGAGAGCATGCTGCAGCCAGGGGCCAGAGAGAGCTGCTGCTGCAGAAACAACCACGAGTCAAAACCTCCACTCTAACACAAGCTCTAATCCGACCCACCAAATATGGAAACGTCATGCCTCACAATGACCCAGAGGAAAATACGCATTAGATATCCATTTCAAATGAACAGACTAATCAATAATTCAATGGAACTGGATTCTTGAGTGTGATTATAATATCTTATTCCATTTTCCAATTGGATGAAGTAGTGGCCAAACAGCAGCAGGAGGGGGTTTAAGGTGCAGGCATGCGTGCCCATATAAAGGAATGAGGAAGTCTGGATTGAAGCTTCATATGGTATACGTGTCGTTGATAGGAGGATTACATACTCCCAAGAGGGCTCTCAGCCAGACATGATGTGACGGACGAAGGCTGTGGAAGATCAGCAACAGTTATGGCAACTCACCTCCTCTTCAGTAGTTACTGAACATCATTTCATTTAATAAGCATTGTTTAAGTATGATAGTCATTATGAAAACTGAAAACGTATCATTTACACAGCACATTTCAGGGCGTAGAATGGGACACATCTTTCCTTCTCCTTCTGTGATAAGAACACTTGCTTTGTGACTAAGCAGGGTGAGCTTAATTACATCGATGGAGTTTCACCCATCTGTTTACCTTCATAATTGATGCAGCCATTGGCATCCTCGTGTCCAGCCAGAAGCGTTTCTACCTCATCCTCTGTCATCTTCTCCCCTAAGGAAAAACCCAGCATGTATATAGTTTTAATTTTATATTCAAATGTCACTTTTCTTCTTTGGGATATCCGAGGATTACATAAAAAAGTACAGATTACAGCAGGCCGACATAATATTCTAATTTTCAATATAATATTTAATTTAAAATCCTTTAGCAAGATTGTTAATTTTCATTATTTCATGCAGAACTATAGCTGTTTGTGGTGCTACACTGACAGTGCCCTGGATATGTGGGTTTTAGATGCCACCTCTAGAGAGAAGTTGCCTTACCCAGTGTGGTAAGAACGTGGCGTAGCTCAGCACCCATGACTGTTCCATTGCCCTCCTTGTCAAAGACCCGGAGACCCTCCACAAAATCATCGAAGGAGCCCTGGTCTTTATTTTTAGCAATGGCCTGGAGCATGGGCAGGAATTGCTCAAAGTCCAGCATTTTGTGGTTCATCTCTGCATGCAAATCCAAACAAAAGTTTGTCAAATATCTGAATGTGCCTCGTGCAGTTTTCCATGTTAAAATACTTCACAGCGATTATGGATTAAAGTCTTGATGCACTTAAGACTTAATGTCTCTGCAATTACCATATTATTTTGAATATTTATATATATGGAATTAAATAACAATTTATTATAATCACTGAAAGCATTTCCTTTTCTTCCCTCACAAATAAAGCAATTCAGTTTTGATTCCTACCCTCTGCCTTTGGGTTGCCTAGGACCTTAAGCACTTCTGCATTGACTGGGTTCTGGCCAAGTGCACGCATCACGTCCCCGCACTGACTATAGCTGATCTTGCCATCTCCTGTCCGGTCAAAGAGGAGGAAGGCCTCTTTGAATTCTGCAGAGAGAGCATTGAATAAGCAAATATGGACAAACATAGGGAAGAGTGTCTGTGTGAGGACAAGAAAGAATTGTAAATATGTGATATAAAGATTATAAAGTTATAATACATTTATATTATATTTGAATATAAAGATTTGATGAAAGCTCTTACAACATGCAAAAACAAATAGGATAAAATACAGAAAATAACATTCATTTAACTTTAAAGCTGAAAATTACACATGCCTTTGATAAATGCAAGTTAAAAGAAGTGAGTAAAACTGTCAAAAGAACGATGCAGAAGGATGCATCAGGTGAACTGGGGCATAACCTGAGTAAGAGAAATAGTGCACCTGCAATCGATATTAATGTCATTCAATGCTGTACTGTGCACTCTATTAGCTACTGCAGATCAAGTATCCAGTCTTATTCCTATCCACTGATGTGTTTGTTTACATGAGCTTTAAACTCGGTAAAAAATAGTACTTATTAAAAATGCCAGACTGTGTGAATGCTAACAAATAAATCTGATATTGATCATGTCTAGTTTTGATTTGCTGTTTTTTTTCACTAAATGCACAGAATACTAGAGTTTGATGTACCAGTTACACCATGTAATTTAATGCAACAGCTATATCCACTTGTAAGCATTATACTGCAAAAGACAGTAATGATTAGCACATATACTGTACAGTCCACATAAACACACAACCATAGATACTGACTAAAGCACACTATCTCTTAGTCTAGGTGTATTCTCAGCCTCTGACAAAATATATTATTATTATTATTAACTTACTGGCATGCCAATGCGAAGCATTAAGTACCTCCTTTAGTTCACAGCTATAGACTTATAACTATTATTATAGTATATAAAGCAGACCAAACATAAAAACACACACTGCAAACACAGCAAAAAGTGAAACGTAATGACTAAAATGGGGAAAAAAACAAAACAATAAATAAGCAAAGAAAGTTGTCTGAAACAGTGCTGGGCAATACATACTGTCAATATTGATGGTGTGGTCACAACACAATATGTATAGATTAAAAACACTGTGGTATGCAATGCTTTAAAAGGCAAATAAATTGCATGTTTCCTTTCAAAAATGAATTCTCTATCTAGCTGTGCGTCTGTGCAAGGTTCCGAACTGTGCACTAAAACTAAATGAAAACAAGCTGGATCATGTTTGCAAGACATTTCATTATGGGGAGGGGACTGTACTCAGAAGGCACATGTTTCATTTAATTTGTGCAAAAAATGCATCATATGCAACTGTGAAAATGAGAAGATATTGAATTTGATCAATTTTGCCCAGGACTAATCTGAGCTGCTGTTTTTTTAGGAGAATGAGTTGAATGTTAACTGGGCTGGCCCTTCCTCCCATAAATAGCTTGACACTGTTGTGCTTCCTGCTCTCTGGAATGTGGCTGTTCCCCTTCAGCCTGAAAATGTGCTCTTTAACCATATAAGGTCCTGGAGAGAATAGGAGGTTGAGCAGCATTATGCCAGGCATCTCCAATTGAACAAACAAGGCAATAGCCCTTATAGTAGCGACTGGGAAATGAAAGGCACAGGTTGTGTTCAGACTGAGATTCTTTCTAGATTTTTGTGCAAGAGGGGAACAGAGCACTGTCTAAATAGCCTTCTTCCTGTGAGACACGCCCTGGCACTCTGAAGCTGGAAAAGTGAACCACATCTGCACCAGAAAAGTACAAGACTAGTGATTTGTTCTCTCAGTTTAACCAACATTTTAATGGACACATTCTTGGTTACTGGTTTGATCACACTGGTGTAAGAGGTCTGGGACACATAGTTGACTCAAACAACGCATGCAAACTTCTATTCAGCTGCTTACACACACACACACACACATACAGTTCACCGAACGAATCAACACACTATGAAGTTCCTACTTGCTCTAAGGCGATGTGCTGAGCTTTAAGAGCACTCACCATGTATTTGATCCAAGTTAAACTCAATCTGGAGCACATAAAAGGAGCCGGAAGGAGGGAATCACACAATACATGAGTGAGAAAAAGGAAGAGGTAAAGAATTTGCTAGGACTGCCATGAAAAGAAGCAGATGAAGGAGGGAAATGGAGGGAGACTGATCTACTCTCAAATTCACGTTACAGAATGGAAAAAAAATAAACATGCAGTTTTTACTTGAGGCAAACTCACCCAGAATCTGGTCTTCTGAGAAGTCGGACTGTTTAGGAACAAAACGTTATTGATGACTGTAAAACGACATTTTAAACGAATACCTTAAAAAGAATACAAAGGTACTGTCGTGTACGCTACATGCCAGGAAACAGCCGTTTGAATTTGGGTCCAACAGTAGTAGTTTACATTTAATGCCATATCGACAAGAACGGTTATCCTATAGCAAAAAAAGGTTTAAATAACATACTTTATTTGAAGGCAAGAGCGTTAAATAAATAATGAACACATTAAATTAATAAGCTAAATAAGTTTCTTCAGATCAATATTTGACTAACTCCAAAACTTTATGTGGCGGTACCTTATTACAAACATCCTCCAGACGACATGGCAAGAAAATCGTTGCTTTATGTTACTCGGAGCAGATCAACAAAGTAAAATATGTTTCGAAATTGGTTCCAAATTCAAGACAAGTTAGCTACTGGCTAACGCCTAGAGTTCACCAGCAAGCTTACCACGACAGCCAACTTGACAGTTATTGTGTTGGTGATTATCTAAATATTTTCTACATCGTATTATATTAAGTTTTCAGAACATTAGAGTTAACATTTAGAAGTTATATCCCTTATCTACTACACTAGCCAGGTTAGCTAACTGCAGCGTATCGCTAACTAGCCTGCTAGCTCAGCTGTAACGGCTCTGAGAGTGTACATGTGTCTCTAGTTATAATACAAACTAAACATTTGCTCTTAGAAAAGCACATATATTTAGGCAGATATCTAAACACTTAAAAGAACCGAAGTTACCATAGCTGCAGGAGGGCGAGGAGGGAGTGGAAGATCAGAAAGATCCTGAGAACTGCCTGGCTTTCAGGGAGGGGAGAGTCAACCCGCCTGGAAGTGAGAAGCACGACGACTCCCAGTGCTAATATGTATCCATAGTGGATGTTTCTGCACAAGTGAAGCAATTGATCCGAATGAGCTGTAGATCTGCGAAACGACGTTGTGTCCTACGTCATCATGTTTCACGTACGTTAAGCGGTGGGTCTGGAATTCAGCCATGGAGAGGCTCTCCCCACTTCAAATGCTTCGGTAATCCAGGGCGTTAACACTGCCCTGTCACATTCACACTCCATCAAACTCGGTTTAATATTATTTGTTTATTTATTTTAAACCAGATTTTGCTTCATCATTTCATTATATGCAATAGTCTTACCGTGTGAATATCACTACTTTTCTATATTACTTATACCGATCTCTACTACGTGCCATAATGTCATTATAATTCATTTATATGTAAGTTGCGCATGCCTTTGCAGTCATAACATAAGCGACTTCCTACGGGTTCAATTAAGGTTTTTTTTTTTTACTTTTGTAAGCCTGCCAAATGTCCCTGTACAGGCCACAAGATTCTGGCGTTTCTGTGGGAATTTGTGCTTGCTTGTTCTATAGAGCATTCATGAGGTCTGGCACTGATGTTGGACGAGGAGGCCTGGCTCACAATTTCCGTTCCAGTTCATCCCAAAGGTGTTGGATAGAGTTGAGGTCAGGGCTCTGTGTGGGTCAGTCAAGTTCCTCCACACCAAACTCATCTAACCGTGTCTTTATGGAGCTTACTTTGTGCACTGGGGCACAGAAAAGGTTCTTCCTCAAACTGTGTCCACAAAGTTGGAAGTATAGCATTGTCCAGAATGTCTTGTTATGCTGAAGCATTAAGATATCCCATTCAATGGGGCGACTTGAATTCAATAATAAAGTGGTGTGGCCCAATATTTTTGTCCATATAGTGTATAAATAATCTCTGATTTGCTGACCTATAATGAGCCTCATTAAAAAATCAGTCCACATTTATGGTCATGGTAAAACGAATGAATGAATCTGCAGGCCATGGTAAAATGAATTAATGAATGCTAAATTGACAGATGTCATGTAAGGTAATGGATTGTTATGCGCAAAATATGTTTGATGTTTTGCATGATAACACCAAACACACCAGGGGTTTAAGAATACACTCTATTGCATGATGCTACATTATTACCATTTAAGACAAATTTCAATAAGAATACACACATATACTTCAATAAATTCCACTGGGAGGTTCATAATATGAATATCACTGTTAGAAAGACTGCATCTTATCAGTGGCCTATTTCTAGATCTGGATATAGCACTACTGTTCTCTCCAGAAATGGGGGCTGGGTTGACATAGTTTCTGTTTGCCTTGGAGAGGGTAATACATATCGCAGGGAAGTGCTTTGATGTTTAGTTCAAGTTGAAGGATGCCGCTCTAACATACTTTAAATAAAGATAGTGTAGTCATAATAATCAGATAATATACAATATGTGTACTAAAAGTGTACAGACACTCCTTCTAATTAGAGAACTTATCTCCTTTATGCTGCACTAATTGTTGATATAGGCATTGTATACTCTCCAGAAAAAAGGACATTGTTATGTTCTGGAGAAGCTGCACATGAAGGTCACTATGACCACCGCCAAGTGTCGACTAGAGGGATTAAAAGCCCCCCAATGCGGGTCTGTGGAGCAGTGGAACTATGTTCTATGTATGCCCTTGATTTCAGATTAAACCAGATGAATAGGTGTCTACACACCTTTGGTAATGGGCACTCAAACAATTGGGCACTCAAACAATTATTTAAATGGTTTGGTGGCTCATATTCTTTGGTGTAATGCTATGAAGGTTAGCAGCTCACAGGCCTCTGGATGAACAGCCTCAGTGTTCGAAGATCATCGCTTACCTCCAGTGTACTTGGGTCAAATGGGGAGTCCGAAGGGCGCAGCAGACGAGGCTTGAGCTCTGGAGCTGGTTTTGGAGGCGCAGGTGTCGTGTTTGGACAAGGAAATGGGGGTCCTAGCCTTGGTAATGTCCCACCTGATGGAGATTTCTTGATAGAAGGTTCTCTTTTTGGTGCCATTTTTGCAAATGATTGTATAAATAAAATGTGCAGTTATTCCCTCTCTGTTAAAGGAGAGTGTGAGCAAGATGCAGAAAGAGAATCTGTATCAGATTCACTCTGTCCTCTGAGAGTGGTAGAGATGAGAGAGTGAGAGAGAGAGAGAGAGAGAGGAAAAGTGAGTGAGTCAGAGAGAAAGATAAAGTGTGTGTGCCAAAGAGAGAGAGAGAGAGAGAGTGCCTGGCAGGTAGGAAGACTGGGAAGACAAGATCGGCAATGTGGAGGGCAGTGTGTGTGAAAGATGTAGGAGTGTGTAAGGAGCTGAGAGAGAGTGTGTAGGAGTGCTGTCACTGAGAGCCTGTTTCCTGACTCTCGGCTTGTTTTATATATATACATATATATAGGTCAGAATGTGGGTGTATGTATGTGCGATATTGAGAGTTTGAACAGCCCCCCTCACCCCCGACCAGCCAGAGATATTAATAGGCTCTCTATTTTGGTATGACTGCAAATTTGTAAAATAAGAGTCACTTCTTTACTCATTTGATAATGCATACTTTTTGAAATTTGCCAGAATGTAAACAATTATTCACCATGGATTGATGTCAAATGCTGCAATGTAAGAGGGACATATTAAGCTGTAATTATTCATAATCTTGGCTTGCTCACAGAACACTGCATAATCAGGAACAATGAACTGGGTATGAATGCAGTCTTATTCCTGTGACATTGTTTTATGTTTTGTGGTAACTTTGTCTTAAACCATATTTTTAATCACTAAAGATGGAGGAGTAAACACAGGGCTTTTTGGGCAAGACAGGATCACCATTTTACTACACTGTACATAAAACACATATTTAAACATTAGTTTCTTCTCTGCTGGTCCCTAAATCACACTGGATCATGCAGGGGACAGAAGAGGTTTGTAAAGAAAGTGTTTAAAGATCCTAGACATTACATATGAAGGAATCCTATTCACCATGTGGGATTCCTATATACAATACTGTGTAAAAAAAAAATCAGAGCACATATAAAAGCTCTTTTTCTACTTTAAAGTAGGGTTAGGCTAGTGTTAAAACATAAATATGAATAACATTAATACAGTAAACTGAGGTTTAACGTGTGGCAAAGAGTTTGCTTAACTGTTTTCAGATCTCTTCTCATGGAAGCCCAATATCACTTGTGGCTACCTCCAAATACCTAGGTTGGCTCTTTTTACTTCTTTAGAATAAAAAATGTGTGTCACTTATGAAATGTTATAAATCCATGCAAAGATAGGAGGCATAGAAATATGGATCCTAACCAGTTCACAAAATGTCAACTGTTTTTAGGGAAAAAAGAGATACTTTATACTGCAGTTTGTGGTCCAGTGGAGTTGCCCCTGCAATCAGAGGATTGTGGGTTTGAAATCCAGGACTGCCAGTGGCACCACTGAAGTACTCTTGAGCAAGGTACCGTCCCCACACACTGCTCCCCATGTGCTGTATTGTCGACTGCCCTCTGCTTTACTTGGTGAATGTGTTAAATGCAAAGAACAAGTTTACACTGTGTTCTGTGATGTGTTCACAAGTGACACTTACACTTATGCATACTATATGCCACAAAAAATACAAGCTATAAATGCATTCCATACACAACACAACATGTAATTAATGGATGTCACATACAACACCAAAATACACACCAAATATTACTAATACATTCTGTAAACTATACAAAAATATGCACACTACTAATGCTTGCTTCATGCTACTGAGGCATTCCATATACACATTACGTGTTATATAATACTAATGCATACTGCATATTACGAGGAGCAGCATTCAACACGTCGCCACGCTACGGCGTCGAGGTTAAAAAAAGGTTTATTACACAAACATACATAAAAATAACTTTTTTACTACATACAAGGGGCATAATGATTTAGACCCCAGTATAATACTGCACAAATGTATTTAGGTTTGCATTTTTCAATGCAGCAACAAGGGGAGTGGCTGGAAATGTGCCTCAGGGTACATAAAAGAACACTAACTAATCAACAGCTAAGCTTTATTGTGTCCTGATCTAATGCTATGGCTATGGGCTTATATCTTAGCTTAAAGATAACACCCCGACCACAAATTAACATGCTAGTCAGGATATGATACAATCAGTTGCACTTCGATATAGTTGTCTACAAAACAATACAATGTATTGTTACTTTCCTGCTTAATAATACACAAAATACAAACTAAATACTGTGTGAATAGCACAGCTATGTGCTGCTTGCCACACATACATACATACTTTGTTACGAAAATGCATACTACATAGAGCACCACTTCCTTTAGGTAGTCTGTATTTTCAAACTGAATTACATGCTGAAAAAAAAAGAAATAGAAAATAGCTGGGCCTGATGTGTCAGTTATGCAGTACCTGACTGTGGCCACTAGATGCCACTAGCATTTCTTTAATATTTCCCCCGTGTTCGTTTTCTCTGGCTCTGGCTGGTTTGTCCCGGGACTGAACTCACCGCACCGAAAAGTTGGTGGTTATAATTCACCAGCGTGCAGTTATTCTCCAAACTGCATAAATCTGCCTACAGATACACATTTGAGTGTCCTCGGTTGTTTTGTAGCGGCAACATTAATAATGCACCAGACAAATTGTATATTATGATGATGATGACGATGATGATGATGATGATGATTATTATTGTTATTGTTGTTGTTATTATTATTATTATTATTGTTATCATTATTGTTATTATTATTGTTATTATTATTATTATTTCTATTGTTACTAATATTTATAATTATATATAGGATAATAGTTATGCATATTATTATCATCATCAACAGCATCTAGTGAGTGTGTTTTGATTGTGAGGTCGGGGGGAGGCGGGGGAAGGGTGCTGGAGGTACACTACTCCTAGCTCTGCTCTCTCTCTCGCACTAATCGAAGCCCCCCCGCCCCTCGGTGGGTTTTAAACTCGATCCATCGCGCGCGCAATGGGCCCTGAAATCACCGTTTGTGTCTCGCGCTGCAGAACAATGGCGTCAGTAGACCCCCAGCGCGAGACCAACGGTTCTCTGGACGGTGGGCCGTTAAAGAGCAAAGCGAGTCCAGGTAAAGTGAGACACTTTCAGGGCAGAGAGTCTGAACAGTGAAGCTGGTTCTGTAGGTTTGTGCTGACATGTGCTGATGAGGTGCTGGGTGGTCCTGCTCTGAGGGGATCTGCCCCAAGAACTCAGGTTCAGAAGTTAAAGTTTATTGAACTTGAATGGTGTGTGTGTGTGTGTGTGTGTGTGTGTGTGTGTGTGTCTGTGTGTGTGTATGGGGTAGGGTATAGGTCTAGAATGATGGGGTGTATGATGTTTGTGAATAGAGTAGGGTATGGTTCCAGAATGGTGTAGTGTATGATGTGTGTGTATGGGGTAGGATAAGGGTCCAGAATGGTGCGGTGTATGATGTGTGGATATGGGGTGAGGTAAGGGTCCAGAAGGTTGGGGTGTATGATGTGTGTGTATGGGGTAGGGTAAGGGTCCAGAATGGTGGGGTGTATGATGTGTGTGTATGGGGTAGGGGAAGGGTCCAGAATGGTGGGGTGTATGATGTGTGTGTATGGGGTAGGGTAAGGGTCCAGAAGGTTGGGGTGTATGATGTGTGTGTATGGGGTCGGGTAAGGGTCCAGAATGGTAGGGTGTATGATGTGTGTGTATGGGGTAGGGGAAGGGTCCAGAATGGTGGGGTGTATGATGTGTGTGTATGGGGTCGGGTATGGGTATGGTCGATTGCTCATCAACTCAAATGTTATGCTGAAATGTGTCACAGTTTATTCCCCCATCAAAGGATGTTGCAGCTGCCTGAAGTGGATCTGACCCCTTCTTGAGAGGGACAGATCTGAATGCTGTATCAATAGACCACTGACCAAAAGCTGATCAAATTAAAGCCCATTTATTAAACGACTGTCAGTGCTTACCTTTTCAAAAACACGATCAATGGTGTCAAATTCACAGCATGAACCCCTGTGACCATCAGTCTTACCCTCAGTTGATTCTGATGCAATAGATTTAAAAAATGCAGCCACACCCACCATGATGATGTCACACCAATCAAACATAATTGTTTATATTCAGCACACAAACACCACTTTTCATTGACTGGTAAAATCAATCAAGTTCTGACTGATCTGAGGTGCCCCAATTGACCTTAATACACAGTAGTCCTGTCTATAACTACCAAAACCTTTTAATGTCTGTAAAACACATAAACACACACACACACACACACACACACACACACACACACACACACACACACACACACAGTTTTCAGACATTCACAGAAACGTTTCTTGGGACTAATCTTTGTTTCCTGTGTGTGAGGGAGGACGGGGGGTTGGGCCTCACGTGCACGCTTTAAAAAAAGTATCTGCTATGCAAAGTAGAGTCTGCCGAGCGGACAGAGAAGTCACCCGTCTTCAGACCGATTAAATAGATTAATTTCTAGGCCTCACGTTCCCTAAATCTCCCAGTCAAATCCCCTCAACCCCTCCCCCATTGCCCCTCCAAATACACACACACACACACACACACACACAAACACAAAAACACAAACACTTGATTTTTTTTCTTTCATTTCATTTCATTTCATTCAATGTTTGGACATATATGTGTGTGTGTGTTGATCAAAATATGTAAAGTTACATGTTCCATTTGGGGAAAAAATATTAAATTATGTAGTTATATACATATACACAGTCAGTCCCCATACAGTAAGGATATTCCGGTACTCACACACACATGGAAACACATAGAAATGTCTACTCCCAGGACAACAAGCTAAGTATTTGCTAACCCTAGTTAGCCAAGTTGCGTAAAGCAAAACAGAAGGTGAGGTGGGTTTTAGCAGGTGGATTTTAACTGGAAAAGCAAAAACTATCTCCATGGATGCTGCTTTTTCCAATTGGAAAAGTAAACTTTCCATTTTCCCTTCCCCTTTTTGAGGCCTTTGGTGAAAACAAATTGAATTATGCTGAATTAGGGGGAAGGCCTCAATTGTTCCTTAGAGGTTCTCCTTAGAATATATAATAGAATTATAGCAACTGCCCCGACAAATGTCTTCCAAAATCCCCCAACCATGCCAAATCATCAAACCAGCTGATTTATTTTTAATGGTATTACACCCCTCACTCCGCAGTGTCATGGTAATAACTGAGGCTCCTCCAGCTGCCTCTATATCACATTAGCCAAGCTTAATATTGACTGTGCAAGGCGCACAAAACAATACGCCGGAGGACAGGCAGCTTAGAGGCGGCCGACCAATCCATAAGCTTTAGCAGGAGGCTGGAGGGAGTTAACTAAGGCTCTGAAGTTGCTTTTGCCCTGAAGGAGCGGCACAATCAATAGGATGTTTAGCACCAGTCTTAGGCCCACGTGGACCCACACCTTCTACAGCCGGGCTCTTCTCAGCAGCAGCACCACGCTGACAAGAGACCATGAAACCTGATGCAACTTGATTCCCTTTATTTTGCCTGTCTGTCTTTCAAGCAGCCAACAAACAATCACTTTTCGTCTCACTTAAGCCCAAGCCTTTCCAGCTGCTTTTCTGCTTCTGCCTCACAAGTCCATATGCACAAGGGAAGATGTTTATGATGTTTTATCCATACTGGGTGCTATCGACAGCTGATTTAGACATTTGTGATGAGTGGGGAACTCAAAAAACAAATTAAAATAAATAAGAACTTTTTCCCGAGGTAGTTTAGAATCAAAAGGGTTCTGCATGGTACCAAAATGCACTTCGACAAATATTTTATGTGGAAATATCTTACTTTGACTAACTGAGTAACCCTATAATTTCTAAATCATCGAAAGAAAAACATGTAAACATACAAATGACTATTTCAGTGCTGTGTTTCTATATATATATATAAATAGTGTTGGGGTTAGTTACTCAAAAATGTAATATATTACATATTACTCTCAAAAATAGTAATGGCTTACTTTACTTTATTACTCCCTGGAGAAAGTAACTAGTTATATT
>JBBPDH010000130.1:22324242-22339653 GCA_037974565.1 Clupeocharax schoutedeni
ACATACATTCACACACACTCACACACACACACACACACGCACACATACACACACACACACACACACACACATACATAAGAGCTGCGCTGGGAGAGTTTTAGGAAAAGTTTCTCACAGATTATAAAAGATTGAATTGTTTGATTTATTTGCCGCAAAATAGGCGCGCGTAAATGACGAAAAAATCCAAACAAAAGAACAAAACAAACAAATAACAACAAACTCAAGCCACAGTGTATAGACGGAGGTTTCTAGACTATTTGTGTAATTTGATTAATAGCTAAAAGCAATAAATGGACAGACAATTGAATAAACAATATATAACATTTCACGTTAAATAAACAACATGTGCGTGCACGACCCCCCTCATCGCCCCCAACCCTCAACACACACATAAAGTTTGGTGCCAATTGAGTGACGCCCCCCCACACACCCACCCACACACACACACAAAGCTTGTAGCCACGAGCCCGCCACGCGAGTTTGGATCCCCACGAAGGGGGCGGGGTGCTGTGGTGGGCGGGGTTACGAGCTACTGGAGGCGGGGCTTAGCCCGCTTCACTAAAGGCATAAGGCCCCGCGCGCGTCGGTGAGACTGGAGCGCGCTGTGACGCTCGGATGGAGAGCTGAAAGTTACATAGAGAGCAAGATAGATAGAGAAGAACTTCAGCTCACTATCAGGAAACAAAACTCAGCCTTGTTGGGAGACCTCCTCAGATCATTTTGATCCCAGCAGGACATAAACAGGTGAGTTCAACACTCTTCTTTAAAATATTTGTTTTATAGTTGCTTACATGTCAAGAGATCAGAAAAGATCTTTAAGATGTTTATTTATATTTTAAAATATGCATGCAATTATTCTTTTTTAAAAACTCTGTTTCATGAAACAACATTTTTAAAAATGTAAATTCAGTCGTTATGTAAGTCTGTTTCTATGAATATTCCAGAACATTTATCTGGAACCTGCAATAAATAAACTGACATTCAGTTGGTGGGTGTTTAACTCCTCATACAACGGTATATAGAGAAACTGATTGGTCTAAAATGTAGGACGGGTTGTTCCATTCATCACTACAAAATTTAGCGTCCCACTTTTGGACAGATGACACGCACTGATGCACAGCCACAAATCAACAATAACAAGACAATAAGACGCGCCTGAAGCCGGTCGAGAGGTTCAGACAAAGTTGTCCCCATATAAAAGTTCAGAAAGAAAGGGCCTCTGCTCTTATTTAATCAAAAAAAATACAACAAACATCAACAATATAACTCGTGTTTGTATGGCAAGGCCCCGTGGTTGGTTCGTTTTGCCCATAAAATTAAATCCGGGGGCTTGATCTGCGAGCTAAATCCCCCAGTGTCCCAGATTAACGGCATCTCCAACATGACGACACAACAGTCTGAAACGGCATGGTTCATACACAAGTCTCTCACAGGACTAATACTTCAAGGGAGACATGTATATCCTACTTTCTAAGCAATTTTAAAATGTAAGGGTTTGTGCTTATGTCATAAAGTAACACAAAATGTCCAAAATCAAGATAACTTGTTTTTCAAGAGGAAAATTTTTTGCAACCTTGCAGCAAAAGAGCTTTCACTCTGCTGCTTTCTGCTATGAGCTGTCCACTGTCTAGTGCTGAAATGTTGATGAAAAGCACTCAAACACCTTTTCTTTCTAATGGAGCAATCAGTGTAAGACTTTTAGGCAGGGTACAATAGGTTGGAATGCTTAATTATGTTTAGGAGTATACATGGGAAACAAAAAAATACATGTTTTTTTTTGTTTCCTTATTCCTCATCATTTCTGGTGAACTAACAGTTGTTTGGTGTCCACAGATCAAGATGATGACCAAACCGTATGGAAAGGGGTCAGGAGATGTGACCGAACTGGTCAGCACTTTGGGCTGGATCGAAGAGGACCTGAGCTCTCAAGATGGAGACCAGACACCTGAGATGGGGGGCCGCTACAACCCAAACAGGGGCAACCATGGCCCTGTAGACCTTGGGAGCGAGGACATGGAGGAGGAAGAAGAGGAGGAAGAAGAAGAGTCTGGACTAGATGGAGATAAAGTGCCCAAGCGAAGAGGACCCAAGAAGAAGAAGATGACCAAAGCCAGAATCGAGCGTTTCCGTGCCCGCCGTGTCAAAGCCAATGCCAGGGAGCGCACACGTATGCATGGACTGAACGACGCCCTGGATAACCTTCGGCGAGTCATGCCCTGTTATTCCAAGACTCAAAAATTGTCCAAGATTGAGACCCTGCGGCTGGCCCGCAACTACATCTGGGCACTGTCTGAAGTTCTGGAGAGTGGCCAGTCACCAGAGAGTCATGGCTTTGTGGAGATGCTCTGCAAGGGGCTTTCACAACCCACCAGCAACCTGGTTGCCGGCTGCCTCCAGCTAGGACCTTCAACAGTGCTGCACAACAAACTGGATGAGAAGTGCGGTGGCCCCGGAGTGGGTGGTTTGGGTGCTCAGCAGGGACATTCCTTGAGTTATCCCTCACCTGGCCTGCCCAGCCCACCTTATGGTTCTCTGGAGGCATCCCACCTCCTACACCTGAAGGGCTTCAAAGGGGCTACGTATGAGAACCACTCACCCAATGAATGTAGCAACGGCACACCACCTTACGATGGGCCACTCACACCACCACTCAGCATCAGCGGCAACTTTGCCCTCAAGCGAGAGCCATCGCCTCGCGAGTCAGAAAGGAGCTACACCTCACATCCCACACACCCAGCCCACTATCTCTCCTCTCACCACTACCCACCATCCTCCATGGTTGGACTCGCTGGGCCCCAGGGCCATGCACTCTTCCCTGGTTCTCGTTATGAGCTACCTTTGGACATGGCCTTTGAGTCATTTGGCCCTCCACACATGGTAACCTCACAGGTGGGCACCATTTACAGTGAATGAACAACCATGGCTACCATAGACTCTTTGTAACTTTGTGGTACATACGTCCAGAGATAACATAAAGGGACTGTTCACAGCCAAGATGTTTGATATGATCCAGCAACCACCTAGTGTCAATTTGAAGCAGCAGTGAAGAGACAGAGATACCTATTTTGATTAATTTATTCTTGTATTGTTTTTTTGCTGTTATTGTTATACCTGTTACTGTTCTGGATTTTCCGCTCTCACACATTTGATTTAAGACAGAGACTTATCTTATGCATATACTGTAAAGACCACAAGCGCGCGCGCGCACACACACACACACACACACACACACTTTTCGAAAGCCTCAATAATAAATACCTATTTTAATAAATACCCTCCAAAAATGCTCAATATTAAAGCAACACATTTTGCCATATGAACAAAAATGTTTTTATTTATAGCTGTATTTAATATTTATTTTGACTGCATGTCTTTATGGCATCAGTCAGCACTGGTTTGTCACATTGTTGGTTGCCAGTCACTGCTACCATTACTCATGAAGTATTTAATTTATTTATTGGAAATGTTTTGGGTTTATGTACTTTTGTCATTCTACACTGTATTTGTCAGTTTTGCAAAATGTTTTGTAAATATTTACCTGTTTCGCACTTAATAAAAAAATATTCTTATATTATATACAAATCCCTTGTTTGTCTGTCATTTATGTTTTGTCTGGAAAAAGCAATTACCTTGGATAGAGTCTGAAGGCCGGCTATGGAGTGGAACATGTAAGAATGTTGTCAGTGGATATCAAAAGAGGGTCGATTCAGATTTGATTGTAGCTGCGCAATGCCGCAATGTTCCACTGATCCTGAAAAAAGACTTCTATACAATCCAGCCCAGTCACTTTCTGTCAAAAAGTATTTTACGGTAAATAAAATGTATTCAGGAAAGGATGATAATTCCTGTCTCTACCACCATTTGCTACGTTCCCTCTAAGCGTATTGGTGTAAAAACACAAGAAATCTCTTGTCTCTAAAATAATATGCTTACTGTAGAAATGAAGAAAACAGTTTTAAAAAAACTAAAAGTCATTTTGGATCATGTCTCCTGGTTCATTCTTCACAAATATTCACATTTTAGTGTAAATAGTGTTAAAATACAAATTACAAATAAAATATCAATACAATATAAATAAAAATACAATAAAAAGATACAATTTAAAAGGAGCTGCAAGGAGAAAAGACAGTGATGATATGACCTATCAAAAGAAGGTAAATTATAATGATGATAAAATTACTGTAATGCTCAGGTACGTTTGTTCATCAATCAGTGCTTTCAGAGAGAGTCCACAAAGTGCCAGAATAAAAGGAGCGACGCAGACCAGAATGTATGTGCGGTGGGAACGGAGTAGATTCGTGTGGAGCTGGAAGTCAGGTCATAGTGGCCTCAGGGAGCCATGGGAAACCAGGGCTGTGGAACAGGTGATTGTCACTGCAGCCCCTTTCACTCTCACTCATATTTTCCCAGCCTTCTTATGCCAAAAGCGTTACGCCCAAACAGCAAAACAAAAACAGACAAAGCATGAGCGTCATATTCATACACTCTCAAAAAATAAAGGGCTGCTAAATGGTTCTTCAGTGTTTTAGGAAAAACCTTTAATGAACAACTGAATCTTTATGTGAGGGTTCTTTAAATGCTAAGGTTGTTCACTGTCGTGCATCTCATTTGTAAGAATCCTTTATAAATACATTCACTGAGAGAAATGTTCTTCCATAGCATTGATTTAAAGAACCGTTTTGGCACATGCATTGTTAAGATTGTAGAAAATAATAAAACCAACCAGGCTGACTATAAAGCCATTTCAAATAGCAGTCCAGTTTGTGGCGATGAAATGATGAAGGCTTCTATGAAGTCTATATAATAACGCTGCTAAAAAAGTGTGGTTATGCCATAGCATAAAGTACTGTGAATGTACTGTAAACTGTCAAAAGGCTCCTCACACTCTCTATTTATTTTTTCACACATGGTTCTTCAGACATCCAAAAGAGGTTATTCTATTGCATTTTAAAAGACCATCTCTACATTTATCTGGCCCCTATGATTTACAGGTGAATAACAATGTTTCAGCAAAACGTGACCTTTTCATGCACCCAGACTGCAGAGTGTTATAAAACCCCACTGAAGTTCTACAGTGATTATGTCAAATCAAGAGCCAGAACTGAGTACAGCATTGTGCTGCTATTTGTCAACACTGAGCTTCTTCAGCCTTGAACAGGAAGGTAATGCAATGTGAAATTGGAATGGAAAGTGAGGAAACAAGTGTTTGTGTTTGTGTGTGTGTGTGTGTGTGTGTGTGTGTGGGGGGGGGGGTTATTATTGGAGGCCTGGCTTTAAAAGTGGGGGAAGACAGGCACATCAGGCTTGGGCTGTTGTGAATGAAGTGGACCCTGCTCAGCAACATCTCTGTAGGTTTGTCTTTTCCAGCCTCGGTGGAGCGAGAGAAGTGAGGGAGAAAAAAGGGAGTGATTGTTTTTAGCGGGCGCCACTGGTCCATTGTAAGTGCAGCCTGTTCTTTCTCTTGACCTCTGACCTGCATTGTTGTGAGGCTGCTCGTTCGGGGAGTTGAGACAGCTGGGGGACCGGCAGGGGGGCTGACAGACAGCTGAGGCAGAGAGAGAGAGAGAGAGAGAGAAAGAGAGAGAGAGGGAGGGAGAGAGAGAGAGAGAGATGGAGGGAGAGAAAGAGAGAGAGAGAGGGAGGGAGAGAGAGATATCTGGGAAGCGTAAAAAAATGCAAAAAAGGCAGCTGAATGAGGTCACTTCTTCCTCCTTTTTCCACAGCAGCCCATTTTCCTCCTTGGTGACATAGCTTCACACAGCCGCAGCGACTGAGAAACAGACAGGTGTGCAGATAAACAGAAGGGGGAGCGGCTAGCTGCTGGGATTGCGCTTTGTTTAGCTGCTATTAGGAATGTTTAGGTTTATAAAAGTGGAAGGGAAGCGGGGTATGACAAATGAAAATATTAGAGAATCATGCTAAGCCAACAACCCCATAGAACTTTAACACTGAGATGGATATTAAGTGCTTTTGATGAATACATGACTATTATGATGAAAAATGGTATGTGGCAAGTATAATTCTGTGGCTAAACATACAATAAATAAACCACACGCAACAGCAGAGGTCCACTTCTGGAAACCCTACCAGATTCATAAAATGAGATTAGAAATAATTTTAAAATACAAGTTTCAAATACAAGATCACAAAAAAACATCATTATAATATTTACTTTATACTATATATGGCATACTATTTCATCCACTTACTTTACTATATTTTTGAAAAGCAAACACGTTTTCTCCTCTCACAAATAAAAGGTTTCAAATCTTTCTTTTTTCAATGGCATGGAAGAACCAATAGTGGTTCCCTAAAGTAGCTTTCAGTGGATGGTTCTTTTGGAGAAAAATGACTGTAAATTAGATGCATGAATGTGAAAGCTTGAACAACCTCTATAAAATGTAAAGGAGCCTTAAAATTGAAATAGTTCCTAATACACAAATCTCTTTGGCAAACACGGTACTTTAGGGAACCAAAAGTCGTTCTGCTATCACGTTGCTCAAAGGGCCCTTTTTAACACCATTAGTTTTTAACAGTGAGTCAAGTGACAGACAAGTGAGTCAGCTACACAGACCTTTAGACTGTAAATTCCAAGCCTGTAATTGCAAGCTAATGAGATGCCCTAAGACACGCTGCTAATGTTACCTGGCTAGCTATCTAGGCAGTTATCAGTGGTTTCATATTTATTTATGTTAGACATTTATGCAGGCCTGTTCCAATAAATATTTAAAACTAATAAAAAATGTGAAATTCCATAAAATTGGATAAAAGTAACCCTTATGCAAATTGATGGTTGTTGGACTAAGCCTTTATAAAACCTTAGGCAAGTTTTCTTATGTCAGTTGTCACAAAAACCTTTTGTAGGCATCATTGCAATGTGAACATAGACTTTATTGGTCAAGCTTGTAAAACATAATTTTGACTATTTATAGTACAGTTTTATATAATTTCTTTGTACCTTTGATACTGAAGTATTACTAATAACAGTTAAACATCATGTGGGGTGTTTTTCTCATTGACTGCTTTAACTTTCACTAGAGTAATTTTCATAAAGGTATGCTAATGATATTGATGTATAACTTTTAGCTAAGTTATATCTCATTGAGAAAATGAAGCAAATAATGCCCAGCTGCTCTCAGCTCGTGCTGACCTGACCGTTGGGAACAGAGGCGTGGTGTGGTGGCATTGAGCACAGCCTCTAAGTGAGAGGTGGAGGGAGCAGAGGCTGCGTGCTCTGTCCCGTGGGGGACACTACCATCACTGACCTCTGCCTTCCAGCACACTCACTCCAGAGACATTGTTTTATACCAGAGGAAATGAACAGATATGATTTTTTAAATGTATCTGTATCATGCAAAAACTTCAAAATGCTGCGTAAAGAATCCCCACAGAATGTAAAGGAGTGTCTCCTGATTGATTCCAAAAACTACTTAAGAAGCTTTATTTTAAGAAGGTAAATGAGCTAAGTGGAATAAATTCAGCACTGAAATACAGAGAACACAGTTTAGGATCAGGCTCATAGCACAAAAGTCTTATCGATCTTAACTGGCTCCCTGTGGCTGTACGCATGAGATTCAAGTCCTTAACACGTGCTTTCAAGGCCAAGCCTGGACTTGCACCCCAATACATATCGGCACTGATCGAACAGTGTGTCACTTCTTGTCCTCTCAGGGCTTTAAGCACGGCTTGTTTTGAGCCTCCGCTGCTCAAAAGAAGAGGAAGACGTGTCAAGACTCTTCACAGTCTTGGCCTCCCAGTGGTGGAATGAACTCCCTCTTCCGATCAGATCTGCGGAGTTCCTCGCTGTCTTCAGAAGAACCACCTCTTTAAGGAGCACCCTGGTGACTAACTATGCTGCTCATTTTTGATCATTTACCAGACCCCCCACCCCCCCTTCAACCAACAAGTAACTTTGTTGAATAGCAGAAATTCAACCAAGTATTCAACCAAGTATTGACAATTACATTTATAAGAATTTTATTTATACCTTGCATTTATTAGTCCTTTAATAAATATAGCTGTTAATTGCTTTATTCATACATAAAAACAATTAGCAGCTTTATTTGTTGCACATATTTATTTAGTTGTTCCACTGATTGTTCAGGCAATCCTCTTTTCTCTTTGTAGGATGTCCCAGTAGTTTAGCTGGTTGGACTCTCCTCTTGATCTTTTGATTAGAGTCCTTGCTGGCTGTAAGCAAGACTCAAATGATGTGAAAACCGCAACTGATACAATTTTCATTGGTTTAAAATTGATATGAACTGAATAAAATTGATATGAACTGAATTGATATGAACTGAATAAAATTTATATGAACTGAATTGATATGAACTGAATAAAATTGATATGAACTGAATTGATATGAACTGAATAAAATTGATATGAACTGTTTAAAACGGATATTTTAAAGATTTTAAGATGGATATATTTTTTCCACCGCATGCCTCTGTAAATAAATTTACAGCACCACCATGAAAACATGGTTTATGCCATAACAGAGCACTTCAAAATGACAACTTCTCATTGAACTGGTTCCTTTGCCGCAGCAAAGTGGCAGGAAAGAAATGCCAGTTTGAAAAAGGGCGAGAGATGAAGAGAGGTTGATGAGACATTAAAGTGATGTCTGAAACATCTCTCTCTCTCTTTTTCCCCATCGCTTTTTTGTCTCTCAGTGGCACTAATCCACTGGCCAAACAACACGAACTCCCACTAAATGAAAGGTCCTGATCCACAGGGGTGAGATGAGGGATAAAGCATTGTGATTAAGATTGTATTAATGGGGCCATAGGAGGCTGGAAGGCTTTAATCAGTGACTGTGCTGCCCTAATCCCTTGCCTTTAAGCTGCTGCTAACACTGTGATCCTCCCTCCTCCTGAGCCACGTCACACACACACACACACACACACACACACACACACACACACACACACACACACACACACACACACACACACACACGCACACGAAAAAGAAGGGCCAAGGTGCCAGGGCAGGAGCCCAGTGAAATTGAGACAGAGTGAGTGAGACCCAGGGAGCAGCTGGGAGGAGAAACAAGAGAGCTGGGCCAGAGGGAAGAGGAGCTTTGGGGGGGAAAAGGACAAAGGGGGTCTGAAGTAAATGGACAAGAACAAGCCACAAAAAGATGAAAATGAAAAAGAAAAAGATGGCTGTGTGGAAAATAAAATGATTTCACATTCATAACTTTGCCCAGTTTGTTCATGTCTTATGTAAGCAACTTCTTAAAGAAAATACGTAAACTCTCACAAAAAACTTAGAGATGTTATTGAGATATCATGTCATAATAAAAAAAGCATATTTTGTAAGCAACTCTCAACTGACGTGATTCACATATTGACCTCTCATTTCTCAATCACGAGACAGAATCAAGAGATCTCCCAATTATGACATCTACCGAAATGGTAGGGTGATAGCTCTGTGCTAAAATAATGCAAATTCTTAGCTTGAATTAACTGACTGGCATTTTGAATCTCTAACATGTTTGCTTAAAAAGGAATTGCTTCTGTTATATTAACAAATGCCTAAAACCCCCAATGTTGTTTTGTATCGAACATGATTGACAGAGCTCGTTTTACTCCATCCAGTTTATTCAAATTTCAAACGATGCTCTCACTTTAGAAGAAATTGCATGAACTGACCATCAACTTTTGCATCAAATAACGAGAACTCGATTGGATTTCTGAGACAGTTATCAGATGGAGTTAACATCTTTTGCTCCACTGTCCAATTAGAAAATGCACCAGTGGCCCTTAAACACAGAACACAAACAACTTGTCCTCATGCCACCAGTGGTACACTCACACCTACTCTAGTCTGGATCAGGTATAAACAGAAAGAAGGAGAATATTCTATATGCAAGTTGTGGAAGAGCACAAGCTCAGGAAGGGTTTAGAATGAATGGAGAAGAAAGAGCAGGCTGTGTGCTGTGATGTTGTCAGATGCGGGTTGCAGGGCTGAGGGGTTGAGTCTGGGCCCTCAACGCAGGGCCCCGTGAGAGTATTGGGGTGTCAGAGTTAAAGAGCTTCTAATGGGACGGGGATGCTGTCGTGTTTACCCTGGCTCCCCCCCCTCCACACGCCCACTGCTTTGTGGAGGTGGCCCAGCTTTGAGTCTCCACAATGGCTGGAGAGGAGGGACAGATGGGGGCCTCTATGGAAGGAGGCACAAAAAGAAGGCAAGGTAGGAGGGCCCGGCCGTGTGAGAGAAGGGAGCCCGAGGTCCCCTCGCACCGCTTGCCATGCAAAGTAATGGAGAGAAAAAGAGAAAGGGATGGAAAAAGAAAGAAAAGAACGGCAAAAGGGGTGGGCGAGAGGTCGTAGGGGATTTGGAGCCTATGCATCCTGTGAAATACAGTATATTCCTAAACACCCTGGAGTGAATAAACTGGAATAATGAGCACTACAGTTTAGGATCAGGGTCATGGCACAAAAGTCTTTTTGACCTTAACCGGGCTTAAACGTGAGGAACATTGAATAAAAGTGATACTTGCAGTAAAAATCATGATATATGGTATATGTTGACATAACAGGTATTGACAATTATGTTTATAACTATTTTATTTGTACTTGGACTTTATTTGTAATTGAATTGAATTGAATTGAAGCAGCTGCATTTTTATAGGTCATGTTGTTACCAGTTTGAACATAAAGACACATCTATACATACACACACACACACTCAAACACAGTAAACTAGTGTATCACACCATCTGTAAAGAACACATGTGGAGTAAATATACAAACGTGAACATGAGAAAGTAAAGTGAATCCTAACTGACTTATACCCTGAAAACTCCTCACTTTAAAAACAGTCGAAACCTGTGCGGAGCGATGAAGTCTATTGTAAAATCTTTCTTAGATACGGCATGTCATTCTGTGTACAGCTTTGAAAATTAATCTACATTGACGTTTGTCTGGCTATTCCGTTTTTAATCTACCCTGAAAGGTTGAGCTTAAGCAGACTTTTTGGATAAACATTTTAGTGCATCTTGCAGTGGGTGAGCTTAAAGACATTATCAGTGTGATTCAGAGCCAATGCATGTTGCAGTAGTATATAGCACGCATAAATATTTGACACATATGACCATTAATGTATTTTTTAAAAGAATCAAAAACAACAAAAGCATGACATGAGAATGTGTGACCATTTCTATTATCTACTGACAAAACTGGGACTTCAAATGTATTTATTTATTGCTTCTAATACACAAATACTTGTGGTTCACATGTAGTTCATTTAACACTGCACTATTAAAAACACACCATTTTCTTCTCTACTATTAAATCAAAATCCAGTTGTGGAAATGTGTTAGAAAATTAACAAATATATGCATTTTCCCAACCATACCCTTATGGCCCCCATCTCTTATAAACATGAAAAGAAGCCCCAAGCAATCCCTGAAAGAGAGAGATGGTCTACAGATGGAAGCTTTTAGATCAGGTTCATGACTGAGTTAGCTAAAGGACTTATGATGGGCACTTCTAAAAGGGTAATCATCACCCAAAAAGTCAGTCTCATGTGTTTTGCCCTGCTGAGGCACAAGTGCATGGTCTTCATTGAGTGGCCTCCTGCGCTCTTGTGAGTTTAACCCCACACCTCCAGGTGAGGCCCTTATCATTAATTTGCTCAGCATGTAATAAGCTGTGAATAGCTTTAATTATGGGGTTGTAGCTGCTGTGGGTGACTGGGGGGGTGCAGTAGAGGTGAGGGAAGGCCCCTTCAGTGTAAGATGAGGATCGCTAAGGGACCAGGAGGGAGGAACCGCACACACAGCAACAGATGGGCCCCAATGGCGCGCTCTCAGGTTGTAAACTTTCTGTTAGGAACATCTGTCCGTTTTTCCATATGCCACACACTCGCAGGAGCTAAAACGAGTAACTAACCAGCCACAGTTCGGAGCGGGCCTACGGGCACCCGTCAAAGTCTGAGTGATGAGACAGAAAGCGATGGGCTATGAGCAAAACGGGGAACAGAGCCGATTATTGTTCTCCGCCCTTTATGCGATGTGAGGATGAAAATTAATAACAGCACTAGAGTGGACCGCTAATTGCCGATGCTAATTGCTTGATTAACATAAAGACTAAATACTGTACAAATCCCCAGCACCTGCTACAGTTGGCATATACGCACGCAGCTGGTGCACCACACCGCACCCATGGATGAGGATTGGGCCATTTCAATTATGTGAAGCAATTAAAAATTTAAAATAAACGACTTTAGTGAACGCAAGAGGACTCTTCTGAACTCTTCCTCTTGACTGTTACATCATTTTTCTTTTTTTAAAATGTCTTATTTTTCTATTTGCTCCGTAGCGAGGGGATAAAAGAGAATTAAGCAGCTGATGGGGGCTCAGTGTCCAGAGCGCTGCATTAGACATTAATCCAGGACAGAGGAAGGGGGAGATGGGATAGTACCTCTAATCCTCCCTTCCATCTCTCTCCCCCTCACACCTAACAAAAGTGTCACAGTTCCTCCCCCAATAAAAACTGATGCAAAATATATAAATACACTCCGGTACAAAAAAAAAATACACAACTGGGGGGTGGGGTTGACTATTTGATAGTTATGTCCTTGTAAAAAAGCATTAGGTGTGTAAAAAGTAAGCCTTAAAACCCATTTCTTAGAGCTCATTGTTTGGATTTACCTGAACAATCCACAAATCTAAATGATAAACTTTGTCTTCTCCCCTTCCTCCCCAACACAGAGGTCTCCACAGTGACAGATGTTGCTGGGGCAACAGTTGGTATTGAGAAGGAGGGGCTTAAGACCATCTGCCCAGGGTCAAGGTTTGGATGAGTGGGGGCTCCAACCCAACAAGAAGAAAAAAAAAAGCAGCTAGCTATATTGGCAACTTTAGCTAAATGAACTGTGGCAAACATTTCATGAATTCAGTTATGTTACGTAGCTGAAGGCCTGTGCTTAGATTGTTGAAAGGCGGAGGAAATATTGAAAGGAATCAAAGGAATCCGTTTTTTCTGTCCTTTTCCGCAGTTTGAACTGAGGTCTGTACAACACTGCCTCCTTGTGGTGAAATCATAACTACACACGAAAGACAGGTAGAATTACTTCTTTTATTTAAACTAAAATGGTGCTTACAGGGGATTGTTAAGCACAGAACAAACAAAACATTAAAAAAAAAGACAATCGCATTAAGGCACAATATCAAAAAGAACTTTCAGGTTTTTGCTGATACTCTCCACTTCATCTCGGAAATGTGCGATCTTCATGTGCCCCACTTTCCTCTAGAAGGACAAAAGATAGGGGTTGAGAGAAAGGGGCTCAAATTTGCAATTTTCTTAATATTAATTTTAAATGCAAATTTTTACAAGTACAATTCTTCTTAGATCCATAGTCGTATGGAATACTTTGCATTGTCTAGAGCAGGGGTGCAGAGTTCTGGTCCTGGAGGGCCAGCACCCAGCATAGTTGGATAGTTCTTTATCAAATGCCCTGTAAAGCAACTAAAACAGATGTGTATTTTAGCAGAGAAATCACAAAGTTGTGCTTGACACTTGCATTCCAGGACCAGGGCTCTGCACCCCTGATGTACAAGTTCAAAACGGTCCATTTATGTAAAGAACTACCCACTCAAACCAAAAGAAATTATTCCAGGAAATCACTTCAGTTCACTTTTTTTTTTTAAAGGGTGCACTCCTACTTACAATGTAGTTGCGAATCCGTCCAAGTTCCAGATGGAAAAACTCAATAGCTGTGAGCTCATCCCAGGGCTTCATCTGAAGAAAAGCACAGTCCTGGGAGCGTTTGGCATGCTCAGACCTTTTTCAAACACAGATCAATTTAAAAGAATGGTATGTTCCAGTAGGCATGTTGACTCTCTGTAGCATGCTGGAACTCTGGTAAAGTCCCCCAATTATTATTAAGTCAAGTAGAGCTTTGTCATCCCAGCCAGGTGAGGTGAAATATCATCCTCCTGGACCATAGGTGCAACATACAACACACTACATTCACAACACGGATCAACAATGAGAGTAAAAAAAGGGGAGAATTAATTATCGTGTAATTAATAAATTACACAATTCATAAATAATATATGAAATTGAACCATGTTCACATGAGAGCCTCTTAGTTACATTAATATCAAAGCAGTGATGTGCATGTAAATGATTAGATCTACCAGGGAACATCTTCAGGCTCCCAGCCCTCCAGCTCTTTAAGGCAGTAGAAACAGCACACCACGTCAGGCTCATTCTCACTGGGACAGTGAACGAACCCAGCTTTGGCCATCTGAGGGCAGATACAAAGACAAGAGTATCCATCCATAGACAAATATTGCACATCAGACATTTGGAATGGGCTCTGGGGGACAGAGGCAGGTGTGTGTTTGTTTTGTTTAAAAGAAATCTGAATATAACTGTCAGACATTTTGCCTTAATCATCAGTAATTTAATCAGAGAGAGGCAGGAAGGTCAACCAGTGAAAAGCAATACAGTCGAGTTTTGGAATAGATGAGCATTGCTGAGGACACAGTGTTAGATGTGGCAGGCACCAGGGCCTGTTTTCATTCAGATACTCAGGAAGGCTAATCTAGGAACTGTAATTTCATGTGCGAAATGATTATGTGCAATCTCTTATGCACAACAGTTTACTATATTAACCCTCCTGTTATGTTGCGGGTCAAATTGACCCATTTTAAATTTTAAAAATCTAAAAAAAATAGTTAAAAGTATTTTTTCAGTATGAAACTTCTTGTGCTTGGCTTAATAAGGATAATGAACATATAAAATGAAAATGGTTCATCTCACATATGTGTAACCCCCCCCGCATGTTTATGTTACATAGATGACGTTCGGGTCAATTTGTCCCGGGCAGTCAAAATGAAGGTTAATAGGGTCAGAAATGTAAAATACTATTTGTTTCTTTGCAACTGCGTGACCTATTTCACTCCAATCTCACACACGCCTACGCACACATACGCACGCACGCGCACACAGAACAGAAGAGAAAAGGTGGGAACTTGGACATGGTCACATGGTCTTACAGCACCAAACGAATGACTGCCAGCTGCCACTGGTCATCTTCTACAACATGATTGGTGTATCAGCCTACGACGCATGTGTTATTTGGACGAAGATCTTTTCTAAGTGGAACGAGAAGGCACTTGTGGTACCGCATATACAACGAAGGCAGTACATGCCGTCTGAACCCCAGCTGCTGCAGCTAGTGAGGGAGATCCAGGAAGGGACTTCACCTTGTACACCAGTGTGTGAGGTAAGTGTGTGTGTGCACGTCTGTGTGAGATTATGTTGTGTGTCGTTGGATCAGTAAAAATACAATAATCAAAATAGTAATCATTCTCTTCTTTCTAGGGCGCTGCAGGGGAAGAGGAGCCAGGTCTGCAAGCAATCTGACGATATCAAGACAAGCATGACCTGT
>JBBPDH010000130.1:22371704-22397336 GCA_037974565.1 Clupeocharax schoutedeni
AGGAAAAGCTAATCTTAAAAGTCTCTGAGTGTCCAGAATCTACAAAGCCCACAGCATATTCTCTCTTGGTGCTAACAATGCTAGTGCTAGTGCTAACTCTGTTATCCGGGACAGGAGAGTTTAGAAAACCATGCCTACTTTTGCGCTGAGCCTGGCAGCGAGCGCGGTGGCAAGCACAGCGGGTTCTCTCTGTTTTTTGAGTGGAAGCTCAAACCCTCGCGGTGAGAATGCGTTTGGTCTGACAGCCCGCTAGGCTAATGAGTGAATCTACCGGTGTGACTCGCAGATCCGGATCAGTTTACTGAGTGACTCAGAGGGAGCCGAATCCGAAAAGGATCCAAGTATCCAAGCTCTACCCAAGAGTATCTGGCTGCAGTTCTACAAAGTGTAAAGTCACAATATTAACAAGTTATTTTTTTCTGGGAAATTAGAAAAAATTAATCTAATTAATCTAATCTAATTAATCTAATTAACGCGTTAACTTCCCAGCCCTAATAATAACACAGGACAACCATTTCTTTTTGTAATCATCAGAAACTACAACATACTTTTCTAAACCAGTTTTTCATGCATGTTCTGTTGTATTAGTATTCTGTAGTATTAGATTTGAAATAGACTTGCATGTGTTTTTTTGTTAAACCGCAGTCAGCTACCACTCTTTCTTCAAAAATGCTTAGTATATGGTTATGATGTGCTAATTATGTCCTGCAATAAACAACAAGCTTCATCACAAAAACTGTATGTGTGGGACAAAATAAACACAGATTTAAAATCAGTATGAAAAACACTGCAAATCCCACATAAACTAATCTCAGATTATTTTAACCTGTTGACTGGTGTAAAGATATTATGTATTTATTGTATATGACATCACATAAACTTGTAGAATATCATACTGTGTGTATGTGTCTCACCAAACAGTACATTTGTCAGTGAACCTTTTAAACCTTGCACACCAATTTTCAGCATTTACTGACCGACTGTCTGCCTGGGTGTTAGGAGCCTGTCAATACTTGGTGTAACAGACACTAATGAATTGGCTGTAAGTGGAGCACTGGGAGAAGGAATGTATTACACTCTGTGTGAAGCCTAGGAGTGCTTGTCATAATGCAGTGTTGTAAGATAAAGCCTTCTATACACTATTTTCACCCACACACAAACAATATGACTGTCTGTGGAGTCATACATCCCCAGTGTATAATAATTACCTAACTGAAATGCTTTTGCACTTTCTGTTTAAAAAAATGGAGATTTCATTTCAAGTGCTTTACAAAGTTCATCTCGATGCATTTATGCCCAGAAAATATTAAAAAATGAATAGAACACGTATACACACTCACACTCTCACCCTCCCTCTCCCTTCCTTTCTCTTTCTCTCTCTCACTCGCTCACACACTCTCTCTCTCTCTCACATACACACACACACACACACACACACACACACACACACCCACACAAACGTAGGCCAAGTGTCTGGGCTACCTGCGTGAGTTCTCTAATGCTTTAAGTGTAGTGTGTGTGGGTGCCAGGTGTCTAATAGAGCAGCTTTTACAGGCAAAGAGCTGCTTCTTCAGTGGGATCATATCACACAGTGCATTTACTGCAAGAGTGCATGTCTGTGTCTATACACACATACACATGGAATAAATCCATTGTACATGGCTCTGGCAGGGAAGCTGTGTTTGCTTTTGAGTCTTTTATACAGAACAGCACAGTAAACAAATAGATCCTAAAATAAAGAGAGCTGACCTATCACCCTCTGACCATCAGCTTTTTCTGCCCCTCCTCTCAGGTTTCAGTCTTATTAAGAATTAAAACAACCGTAACCTCAACAACTGTAGCTATATTCAAAATTTTGGAAAATTTCCTCATGCTGTAAAAAAACTATTGAACTATTTTAATAATGTTGGATGCATTGTAAGCAGTGATGTCCATGTGACAGTACAGTTGTATTTCTGTTGTGAGTTTCTATTGTAACTGCACAGTTCTAGGGTCAGCTACTTTATGAGCTACTGCGTAACTGAAAACCTATATATTGTATGTGCAAACACACTTAGTCTGGTTCCAGGTTGTGCCCGTGACTGTAGCAACATGGCAAGCCTGACCCTGTGAATGACACCGGAGGGAGATTTGTGAAAGACAGAGAGAGGGAAAGCCGGAGAGGGAAGGGTGGAAGAGTACATAAACGGATCACATCCTCATGAAAAGGAAATTTGCTGAGGATATATTTTTGCCCTCGATGGACAATTGGAATTCCAATGTGTCCTGCTGTCATTAAGATAAGGTTTCGCAGAAAAAAGGGGGAGAAAATCAATTCTCCTTGAAACCGTGCAAGGTCAGTGCACAGGGCCATGGAAGCAGAGAAGATGTGGGGAGGGGAGGGGGAATAGTGGAAGAGATGTGATGGCTCTGAGCACAGAGTGTGGGAAAATTTCCCTTTAAGCCCACAGTAGTCTGAATATACCCATATTCTGACTCATTATTTCAGGAGAGACACTATCCAAGCACTGTTACTTATACTTTTAATGAGAGAGAGAGAAATGGCTTCTGGGGGCATGTGACCACATCGTCCTATCTATTACTGTTTCTATTACTGTATTTCTGTTTCTGCCTGGCTGTTATTCATGTCACACGAAGGGCAATGATGGCCCAAAATGAAGCACGCAAATCTAAGCAGCTTCCACTTCGATTCAGTTAATTTTGACTTCTTTGGGGTATGTGTTTCCATTATGATTCCTTTGGAATTTCCTTTTTTGGGATTGCACTTCTGAATCTCATATTTTACCATTAATTTATTCAGTTCATCATTATGAATTTTTTTTTGGGATTCAGAATTATTTGTCAAAACCCAAGTGTGACTGGTGGAACTATTTTTTCCAGTAGGGGAATATAAACAGATGATTCAACTCAAAATGAAACAATACAGAAAATCACGTTTGAGTGTTTATTACTTTATTATTTATTATTTTAATTCGATTTAAAAACGCGACTGTATTGGGTTGAGTCCGATTCTGCACATGTAGCTCTCTGCTGCTAGAATACAGTCTCTGTCATATTATTGTAAGCTATTGTCGATTGCAGCAAATGTTGTCTTGTCTGGTTGTTTTGTGGCTCTTGGGCTTTTCTTGTGCTCTTTTGTTTTGTCTTCACTTGGGGTCTGGTGGTGTTCTGTATCTGTTCTTGTGTTGCCATGGTCCTGGAGGCGCACTGCTTCGTTTCACTGTGTGCTGTGTGTATATGGTTGAAACCTACTTGACTTGACTAATATTACATAAAATGCATTTGATTCATTAGTTTTAGACGGAATCATTATGATGCATGTTTACACCTCTACAGTCAACTGTCGTTAACCTCACTGAGCTCCAGCCAATTGCCAACGAATGCTGTATTAATAATCAAAGATCCCCTTTGACTGTATTGTGTGGTGGTTAAGAAAGCATGGTGTTAATTTCCCAGGCGTATGGAGGACAGACACAGTAATGAGAGAGAAATGCGGGCTGAGTTTAAACCTGCTTCTGAACAGCATGTTGTTAGTGTTGCATGGCTGCCGATGTTGACAGTGTGCATTAACGTTAAGCGCTTTTTGGACCAGGGCCGGAAAAGTTGCTGGCTAGTAGGTAGCGTTTTCCGCATCAGCGTGGTGGACCTGCTTCAAGCGTCTGGTATGCACACCTGTCCCTCCAACACCCACCCCCCCCTTCCACACTCTTACTGAGGGAAGAGGATGTGGGAGACCATGCTTAGACCTGTCCAAGCCCAGAGGGCGGCGTGTGTGTAAGTGGCAGGAGAGGTGCTCAAGGCTGACAGGGCTAGCCAGGTGCAGCGGCGCACCAAAATTATTCCAGTTACTCCAGGTTAAAGTAATACTTAGTTTTTTTTTTACCTAATCTCTATCTGCAACATCTGCAGCATATGGTCGATTACCGCACATAATAATCTGGATTCATCTACCTGTGAAGAAACTGTTGACCTGTAACTCACATATGGTAGAAACCAAAGGACAGTTGATTCAGACTATGGTAAACATGTTTTCTATTTTTTTACTTAATATGGTAAAACATGTCAAAATAAACCATATGCTATAGATACGACAGACGGGTTAAGATGGGTGTTCCTTTGAATGCCAGTGACTGTGTTTGGTCGTATTGAACAGTGTAGAGCAAGAGTGCAGAGGCATAGCCATTGAGTTTGTACTCTATTAGCAGCTAACCTTTTAATATTTCACACATCATGATCAGTGGCCTTTATTGAATCATGTCAGACTGAGTGTTAATGGCGTAACAGTTTTAGATGCTTCATTTTGTAGCGCTGACACCTTGTGTGTTCCCTACACAGAAGCACACAGGCTTGAGTTTAGTTAACCTGCTCTAATGGCTATTTCCGACTGCAGACTTTTAGGTCTTTCACCAAGGACTTGACCATCCGTTTCTCCTTTATGCACTCCACATGCTCAATGAGATGCGGACAGTGGCTGTTAACGTGTTTGGCAAAATCCACTATGAATGGCAACAAAGCAGCTGCTGGAAAAAGAAATAAACCATTTCCATAAAATTAGCTTAGGAAATGGAGCCGAGAAGCGGTCCCGTGGAGCAGAGATGAGAGCGGCTGGTGGAAAGAACATGCTTTGAGCCCACAGACACACTCTGTTTTCCACTTATCTCAACAACAGGGCCTGTCAGAATTAGCTTGGAAAATGTTTACAGTGAAAGGATGTGTTTTTCCATTTTGTTCTGAAGAATGTGGGGTTGTGTAGCGTAGTTTGAAAATAGAATGGTATGTTCAAAGACATCATGTGTTGAATTAACTTGATTTGGATGTATATTATATCCACACAGGATTTAATGCATTTCTGTCTATCTGTCCTTCCGTCTGCCTTTTAGTTTTTAAGTATTCCATTAAATGCCAAGATTTTTAAAACTCTTTTAATATTTTACTCAGTCAATCTGTCTTTCTCTCTGTCTAGCTATGTAATGATCTCTCTAGCAAGATGATTAGGTTACTTTATGTGGGAATGATGCTCATACTTAAATGAAGTAGGTTCATATCATCACTGTGTTCAGTGTAAAGCCTTAGCACGATGTCATGGTTCCTATGCTGTTGTTGTGTATTGAAGGGTTTTTCGTCCTGGGTGATAGGAGAGATTTGGCTTTGCTGCACCCCAGTAATCACAGCACAGACAGTGCCACACATCTTCATTAGAGGATTAGCTGTGGGAGATGGGTCCTGCATTTGGCTCTCACTCCTTTGCCTTCGCCTCATCCTCTCTTTTCCCTCCTCCTGTCACTTCCACTTAGACTGCTTTCTCGCTTCGGACACAGACATAGACAAACAAAAACACACAGAACAAACAAATTAGAACAGAGTTACATTACTGTAAAAGTGCAAAACACACACACGCACAAACACACACACACACACTTATGTAATGTCAAGACATGATATCATGTGTTTATATTACAGGAGCAGGAAAAACATTCTTAACCCAAAAAATAACTTCTGCCAGTATACAGAAAGCAACTATAAGTATACACATGTAACCATATAAGCCATATGAATTATATATGTATGTATCTAAATGTACTAAAAGCTTGACCTTAAATCTAACCTTAACTTCAGTAGCCACAAAGTGGTTTTATGTTTTTAATTAAAGCAATGTTACTTTTATGAATAAATTACCCAATTTCTCTATTTTTCCTACAAAATCAAGGTCCTGAATGTGCAATAAAACAAGCATTCACACATACGCGCACACACAAACACACGTCTGCCATACAGACTCTGCACTTGTTCCCTTAAGGTGCATCAACAGCCCAGTAGGGACAACGACTCAAGACAGAACAAATTAAGGTCACAGCAGGCAGTGGACAGCTCGCAAAAAAAACTGAGCTAGAGTGAGCTGGACTGGCTTTCTACCACCGCCATAATCTACACCAACCACACACACACCAGAGCACAGGTCAGCCAGACCTTCTGCAGGCACCAGAAAACCCTCAGGAGTCATTTATGTAATCTCTAAATCCCCCTAGTGACTAAAAAGACCCTTGAAAGGTGATGAGCGAATCTTTGAATGTAAAGAAGAGAAAGAATAGAGACAATGAATTACCATATGACGATGTGATGCGGTGTGTTATTGCAGCTTTGAGGCTGGGCTTTGTAGAGAGAGAGAGAGAGAGAGAGAGAGAGAAAGAGGAAAAGACAAAAGTAGAATGAGGAAGTGAAGTAGGGAAGAAAAGAAGGAAAAAAGAAAGAATAAAGGAAAGGAGAACAAAGGAAAGCCATAAACAGGCAGGGAGAGAGAGAGGAGGAGAGGGTATCAATCTGAATGGGACTGACGTGGAGTGACTCATCCTTGTACTGCTCACTGCCTTTCAGCCTGTTTCAGTCTTGGCACCAGGCTGCTGTTAGTCTCCTTCATCTGTAAAAGTTTAAAACACTTCAGCTCACAGAGTATTTTCCCAGCTTATAACAATATTGTCGATTCTGCTCTATTTTGAGGTTAGATTTACAGATTTACATATACACACCTTCCTATGACTTTGTCCTCATCCTCCCGCGGCCGGCCTGGTCCTTAGCACCTTCTGTGGAGGTGAACAGACCTCCCCTCAAGGGCAGTATCCAATTTTGCCTGAGTTTGCGCGGCTGTGTAATCCATAGCTGTGGGTAGGATGACCTTCACAGCATGGAGCAGTGCTGCACTGAGGGGAGAGATAGAGAGAGAGAGAGAGAGAGAAAGAGAATATACGTTGAGGTGTGCAAAACAACACTTTTGCTAAAAAAAAGTGAACTTTATTGATGCAGCTTCTTTGTAGGTTAAAATGTAGCTCAACGTTATTTAAATAGTATGAAAACATTGTCAGTTACATTGCAGGATTTGGTCATAATAAAATAGCAACAGAAATGAAAAAGCAGACCTTTCAAATGTGCACTCTCTGATGTATTCTAATTCTGTGGCGCTCCCTGAGCAGCAGCCCATCAGCATGCACAGACGAGTTAGCCTGCTCTGGAACACGGCTGCTTCAGGATGCTACTGACACAGGGAAAAGAGCATATGCTTATCAAAGATTCATTCATTTCTGAGAGAGGAGATAGCAGAGGTGCGGTGATGGTGGGAGGAGATGGAGCATGTGCAGTGCAGATTCAGCATATGATGAGACCTCGGCTCTTTTCGGGAGAATGGAACAAAACAGCCTACACTGGAGCTTCCACTACCTTCAGTTCAAAAACATCACTGGCCACTTATTGATCTTTCTCTCACTCTCTCTCTCTCACTGTATCCTCTTCCTTCTCTCTTTGTCTTTCTTATTTCTTTCTTTCATATTCCTATTTCTCTATAACTTTCCCTCTCTTTCTCTCACTCTTTGTGTGTCCCTGTCATACTCTCTCAATTCTTTTCTGTAATGATTTGATCAATAACCCTATTTTCCCACCATTCTCAATATTTCACTTCCCTCTCTCTTTCTCTCCTACTCCCTCTCTCTCTTTCTCTCTCTCTTGTTTCATCCCCCTCTTCTAATTTTGTCGGAAACGATCAGTGGATTTTACAAATGACTGCCCAGAGCTGCTGAAGTCACAGGCATAGGTAGAGGTAGAGGGTGCGGGTGCAGAGAGGGAGAAACAAAGAGGCAGATAAAGGGAGAGAGACAGGAGAAGGATGGATAAAAGCTAAAGCCTGAGCCAAAAAATGGGGCTCTTATGATTTGAAATCCCTTTTGCTGTAGTGTCATGTCTGTCTCTCCTGGTGCCCTGTGCTGAAATGACAGAGCTGTGGAATTGCATTCTGTCACAGAGGAATAACATACATTTCTCTCATTTCCCTCTGGAAGCTCCACCAACCCGTGACTTTACAAGCCTTGGTTCCCGTCGCTAGGGTTGGGCAACAAGGCAAAAACACATAGCACCACCATAGTCACAATTAAGATAACTATTTGATAACTATTAGAATTTCGATAACTATGGCACTTGGGAGTCCAATCCAACTTTGTTTGCACTTTGCTTGTTTTTCACTGACAATAACCACAATATGCTTAGAACAGCTTATTGTGGCATATTGTCATATTGTATATCATCATATTACCCACCTCTAGCCTGGCCACAGAGACCTTTGAGATGTGGTGAATGTGTGCATTTTTTTTCTGCAGAGTGGCATCTCAAAATAGCACTGGGGTAGATGGTGAAGAGAGAGAGGGAGAGGAAGGGAGAGGAAGGGAGAGAGAGGAAGAGAGGGGGAGAGAGAGATAGGAAGAGAGGGGGAGAGAGAAAGGGAGAGTGAGGTATTCACTGGCTGGCTCAGTGGATGCAGACTGGCATTCTTCTGGATCAGCAGCCGTCTTGCCCACATATGTCACTGGTGGCCAGAGGTGCACATCGATATTCATTGAATTAGAAACTCTGACTTCTCCAATTTGTTCCACCCAGGCTGAGAAGGGTATTACTTAAAGTATAATTGTAGCAGATAAACTAGCCTGCCCAGACATGTTCATTGATTTGGATAGAGGGGGTTTTGAAGAGAAATTAACATTGATAGATCTCAGAGCTTATTACAGATATACTGCTACTTAAATAAACCATCAAGGCCAGGATCCAGAATGTAAACTACAGCCATCACGTTGTGACTGAGGCCATGACTAATACCGTCTGGCTTTTGCACAGTGCACTGATCACACACATAGATCAATTTAATGGACTTCTTGTGATAACATGCATGGCCACATGATGGCCACATGTGTAGCCATGTAAAGCAGGCATGATCTAAATGCATGAAGGAGGACATTGCTTAAATGCAGTTGACCTCAGTGTCCTTCACTGAAGATCATTGTAGTCCCTGTTAGAAATTAGCCTGCTAGAAATGGTTCTAGACAAGGACATCTACAAGGAGAAGAAATGAACAAGTAGTGGTGTTGCACAGAATCAGGCAGTGTTATGATGTGAAACAGTCTTCTTTTGTCTTCTTTAGTGTTATTGCCTCTTAATCCACATGAAATGTAAGGACTCATTGATTTCATGGTTGGCTGAGGAGAGAGAAAGAGGCTGAGAGAAAAAAGAAGGCTGTTTTCTGCTCTGTGCGTATGGCGCAGTGAGTAGACCCCTTCAGTTATCACCTATTAATCTCACATCAAGGACTAAAGCTGTTTTGTGAGAGAGAGGAGGAGCGGAAGAACGTAGGCAAATGTATGCAGGGGACAGCTCCAAAACACTAGGTTGGATGCAAACAGACCTAGTCCATTAAAAACAAAGAAGTGGCAGATGAGTCTTCTATAAACTCTTACTTGTGGCTTCATTGTGCCAGCTGTGCCCAGAATCATCCAGGTCAAGCCATATTTAAACCATTTTTTGAGAGCAGACAAGATTTTTGTCTGATGATTTTACCATCAAACAAATTGCATGAAACACTGAATGTCCTCTGTGTTGTACCAAATCACATAAGGTCCTCTAGCAAAGTCGGTTCCCCACCCCCAACAAGTCACTGGAGCATTGGAGATGTACCTGCTGGTACACATTGACCCTGGGGAGAACTCACCTTAGACTGTTTCCACACAGCTTGCTGAACTGACGTAGGATGGCTGCATGGGGCTGAGGTATATGATTAGATTAGCTGGCTGGGCTGACGTAGTACAGTGACTGGGTGGCTAGGATAAAGTAGAATGGCTGTGCTGAGGTACAGTGAATGGTCAGGCTAACCGAACATGAGTAAAGTGGCTGTGTCTGGTTGGACTCTGGTTGGACTAATGGGTAAGCTAGCTGACTGGACTAGGATACGTTGGCTTCAAAAGCTAAGATTGTTTGACTGATGTACCATGGTTGTATTGGGCTGGACCTGGGTAAATTTGTTAGATTGGTCTGGAATAGGGTAGGTTTGTTGGGTTTGTAGTTTAAGGTTCACTATGGTAGCATGGCTCAGTTGGGCTGAACTCGAATGGGGTAGGTTGAGGTGGCTGTGTTGGACTTGGTTGGGCTGGACTGTGCTAGAGTTTGATTGAATGTTTGTATTGTCCTGGACTGGAGTGAATTGATTTGTGTTTTAGGTAAAGGGATTGGACAGAGGAAGATTGGTTGAATTGGGCAGAACTGGGTTGGACAGGGGTACAGTGGTTGGATTGGGTTGGACTTTGGTACAGTGGTTGGATTGGGTTGGACTAGTGTACAATTGTTGGATTGGGTTGAACTGGGGTGCAGTAGTTTGATTGGGCTGGACTCTGGTACAGTGGTTAGATTGGTCTGCCATGGGATAAAATGGTTGGATTGTGCTAGACTGGGTTACAATGGCTGAATTGGGGTAGAATGGCTTCTCTTGCTCTTCTGAAGGTGTTCCACCTTGACCTGCTACCACTATTGAGGCACGCTTATATTTATACACAATTTAATTATTACCATGAGAGCAAGAAAGAGAGAGAAGGCAGAGAGAAAGTGGCAGAAAAAGAGAGATAGATTATTGTGAAGTGGATGGGACTAGAAGCGACAGAGATGGAGAGGAAGAGGGGAGGGCTGATTTGGAATGCGTGGCACGTGGAGGCAGGATAACCATTTTTTTCTGCAGCCCTCCTCCAGAGCACTGTTTGCTCAATCATCATTTACTGCAGAGAGAGAGAGAGGGTGGAAAGAGAGAGAGTTAAAAAGAAAGAATGAGAAAAAAGCAGGGAACAGGGGTGGGGGTTTCAGTGATGCAGGAAGGAGGAAGTGAAAGAGTTTGTACAAAATGAACAAGGGGGAAAAATTGCTCCGGATACAGAGGCAGACTGTGAGTACTGCTGCAGAGCTGACGCAGAGAGCCAGATGTGTGTGTGTGTGTGTGTGTGTAGTTTGTGTAGCTCATGATGGTGGCTCTATCCACACACTTCTTCATCAGCAGAGCCGTCTGGTTCAATGTGTCTGCTGCGCTCCACTGCGCTCCACAAAGCCTGGACCAGCTTTGTATCTGCAGCACCCTCCCCTTAGTTCATACCACACATCACCTCTCTGCTGGCTAGTTTAGCCTGTGTGCTCTGAAGCAGGTGTGTGTGTGTGTGTGTGTGTGTGTGTGTGTGTGTGTGTGTGAGGGCGCACACTTGTTTCTTCCGCAGTGTTGTATAATAGTCCACAGTACAGCATAACAGTGCACAAAAGATTGGTCACCCCAGGAGACTCCTCCTGCTGAAGCAGATTTGAGAGAATCCAAGGATTCACCCCCCACCCCAACGAACACACACACACACACACACACTCATAAAAAATGAAAGGGCTGAAAAGCTGCTTTGGAGTGTTGCAAATAAAGACAGGATCCACGTCAAACTATCTGTGTGTTTTTGAATCTGCGACTCCTAATACTCGCAAAACTGGTGGGTTACTGTCTACAAATGGCATGTTTTCACTTAAATTGTGGTTTTGTACATGAACTGGTACAGCAAGACCTGAATAACCAACATCAGAGGAAGTCCATCACTGTGGTAAATCGCAAAAGTTAACATGAAGAAAATATAATTGACCTTCTACTGCCATCATGTAAAAGAGGTATTCTGTATTAAAATATAAATCCTCTTAATGAAAAAAACAAAGAATAACCATGTTGATGGGGAGGGAGGGTTTATCATGATGTTTATAGTGCAGACATTTCCATTATATGGACTATTCAAAGCAACCAGTTAACATACACATGCCCTTAATTTTATTATGTACTGTTTCTGATGATAAAATAGTTCTGTATTTACAATTGTAGATAATACAATACAAACTTGAAACTACCATAAAACAATGTGTCTTGGGTGGAGCTGCTAATCTCCAACCTGGAACTACCTGGAAGCATGCAGGGATAGGCAGGACGCCAGAAATCCATTTCAGTTACGTTTATTAACCAGAAAACAAACAAACCAAAGGAAACAGGCACGCGGGCCACTTGATACAGTTATTCAAGGAAACGGGCGGTACACTGAAAAACGCACTACATCAGGTGATGGACTCTGAATGGAATACTGAATGGCTCACAGAAACAGGCTTACATACACAGCATAATCAACACGTGAACACAAGACAGCTGGGAACTCAGGAGCACAAACAGAAAACAGCTGACCATGAACAGAACAGAACCGGATTTCAAAATAAAAGAACCTGAACATAAACAGAAAAAACGGGGTGAAAACAGAAAAGCAGCAGCCGTGACACAATGGTCCACATGTCAAACAATATATCTGTAAGCTTTTCATGTTGTTTTATTTAAACACTTTGGATGTCTGGTTACCAACACTATGAATTCATAAGTTTTTCTGATGGATTTGACATCAGCCTGACTGTCTTTAAATCATAATGATTTTATTAAACAGAAATTTAGCTAAATAGGTGGAATTCTCCTTTAAAAACCTGCATATTGTAAAGGTTATATACACGGATATATCGCCTCAATGAAACGTGCACATCCACAGTTTAAACCAGCATAATTATTGATCATAATAAATAAACTGAGGGGCAAATTATGTTAATTTATTTTATTCATGTGGAATTGATGTACATATTTGAATCAAAGTCAATTCTGTGTTTTTTTTTCAGTGCCAGACACGCACACGCAGACAGGTGCATACAGATAAACACACATGTACCAGCCCCAGAATATCCCTAATCTCTCACCCCCCTACCCTGATGTGTGCTCTTCCAAACTGTGAGTGTATGTGTGTGTGTGTGTGTCTCCAGTGCGCAGCAATTACTCAGATGATATCGGCTGCCAGTCAGAGGCTCACAGATGAAGCTCCAGCTCTTTTACATGCTAATGGAACGCCACATTCAATCAGGCCTTTGTATGCGAGAGGGAGGGCAGTGCACTCATTAAAAAATAAATCAAAATAACAATGAGGGAATCTGCATCACCTCACTGTAGCCCCCCGCCCTTCTCTCCCTTTCAAATGTTTCTCCCTACTGACTCCACAAGCTCGGTGGAGAGAGGAGTGTAGAGAAGAGGCTAAATAAGTGCATCAGTGAACTCAACGTGCGTTAACTCCTTAACCTCTGTCCTCAGCAGGTCCTATATGTGTGTGTAAGAAAGGACCAGTCATCGAGTCTTCAACTCTTCAGCCTCATAACTCCTCAGGCTTCAGTTGTCCTCACTGAGTAATTCATAGAACTCGCAGCAGACTAAAGTGATATGCCAGTGCAAAAATGCTCTTAAAATTTATTTGTTGTAGCTGGATGTGGCTAATGGAAGATTATCCTTATCCTACCTGATTTTATACTTGATATAAAACTACACAAACTACACACTTGTTTATGTGGTTTCTGGCATACCATTGTCTATCATCATCCGTCTTTTCTGTCTTTATTTCTGTCCATACTGTTCAATTGTCAATTTTTCTATGTACAGTATCTAAAACTGCATAAAGTGGGCTTGAGATTATAAATGGACTGAGTTTGAGGTGTGAAGTAGTTTGCACAGTCCTAACTGTTTTAGTAGGAGCAATAATTATTTGTTAAAATCTTTAGCTGATTGACAACATTTGAGATAAAAGTATGTATATTCAATTTTTGCTGAACTAACAACTAAAAGAAACATGATGGGTTAAAGAAGGTGGTAAACATAGAGAGGGTGCCAACTCAGCACTCTGTCCCCCTCTCGCCTCCCCATGGAGCACAAGCCCCCCCTTATAGCCACCCACTTTTTTCAAGCAAAGCACAAGGTCAATCTGCAGAGCTTATGTAAGGTGTGTGCCAGCATGCATTTATAATATGTGTGCATTCACTGCTGTGATCATTCTCAGTTGCATGATTCAGCATGTGCATGTATTTGTTTGTTGTTTGTTTGTACAAAAAAGGTCAGAATTTGTAGGAAAACCAGAAAAGAATGGCAAAAATAGTTCTGACCTAACATGCTTTTATTGCCACATGTTTCATTTCCATTTTAAATAAAAAGATTAAAGCATATATTTTGGTTACTAAAGCTAAGGGTTAGGCGTATCAGAAATGTTGTTATATATTGTATGGGGGTAGTTATATTCATACATATGGAATATTACATCATATAATTATTACATACTACATAAATAGTTAATTTATAATAGCTATTATACATTATAATTACATATTCAAGTTCCTTGGACATATAAAAATGTGTGTGGAGCAGAAAGAGAAAAGTATGTACACTGAACGCTAAATGAGAATGTACCCCTTGTGTGGGTGTGGATGTGTTTCTTACAGGGCGGAGGGAAGCATTAGAGAAGTTATTTATAGACTATCCTCTTCCCTTGCGTTAAGAGCGGCGCAGTAATGGAAGAGAAATGAAAAGTCATGGCTCTCCTATGCTAACTGTTCTCCCCTCAGATATACAAGATGACAGTGTTTAGTGTGAGCTGTGCAAAAGTGTTATGTTCAGTCAGCCAGGTCAGGATTCCCTCTTTCTGGAGTCTTTGTCTCACTCCTGCTGTTTTACCGCACGCTGCCTTTGGGGCCTCCACTTTCAAAGAAGATGTATTCCTAGTCTAACCTCTCTCTCTCTCTCTCTCTCCCTCTCTTCTCACTCTCTGCCTCACTCTCTCTTTTGGATGAGAGGAATACTAAATCACAATAACAAACATTCACCCAGCATATGTAGCAAACAGACGCGATGTTGAGTTCTCCAGGCGTTTTTAACATTATGCAGAAACGCAGAAGTGCCTTTATCCATCTTTTTGTCTCTCCCACTTTCTTTCTCTTTGTCTTTTCAGCAATAAGCAGAAGTGCCCTTTATTTCTTGCTGACTTTCCCTATGTATTTTTAATGCACCTGTTTTTCTTACTACGTCTCTCTCTCTCTCTCTCTCTCTCTCTCTCTCTGCCTCTGAAAGTAAGTCTGCGTTTGTTTTCTCTGTCATTGTTTCTTTGACTGTTGCTCTTGCAGTGTTCAGATAATCTATGTTTTATATAATTATGTTTAATGAATGGTTTGATGTTTGTCTGCAGAGAGAGAGAGCAAGACATTATGCCCAGTCTCCGAGATGATCTATGAAACTGGCCTGTCATCTGTGGTCATATACCAAGGACAAGTGACATTCAAATGGCCCAGTGCACTTAGGTAGATTGGACCGGAGCTAACATAACACACACACATAGTGGGGTCTCATGCAGATAACTTATTTGTCAGGCAGCTACATATTAATAAAAAACACGGGCCGCACACACACACACACACACACACACACACACACACACACACACACACACACACATACACACACACACACACACACACACACACACTAACATGCTCACACACATACTGAGCCACTCTAGAGATATGAACTCCTCAGATGTGAACAAGCCCTGTTCCATTATTCATATGCTTTGGCTTGCGGTGACTTGACTTTGCTTGCTTGGCAGTTTTTCACTGCAAAAAGTGATGCCCTGAATTTGGACTTAAGTTTATTCAAACATAATTCAGACAAAATGTTTTACATCAGCATATCCTGTATGTATGCAGATCATTCGTATTAGTGAATTCAGCTACTGAAAGAAATGTGCTCAGCTGCAGGTGTTGTGTAATTTCTATAGAAAAGGATTGAGTAGCCTTACATGATTATAAAGTCGCCATGCCCAATGAAAAGTGTTACCCAGAGAGGTATGGAGCCCCGCGGCAATGTGAAGCATTGGAACTCTATTCTCTGGAGAGATGGAGCGTCAATAAAGTACCTTTGATCTGAGTTGGGGTAGCGTTTATAATCCAGAGCTTAACATCAGTACCTGATCTCACTAATGCTCTCGTAGCCGAATGCAATCAAAACCTCACAGCAATGTTCCTACATACAGTCTAAAGCCTTCCAGAAGACTGGAGGCTCTTCCTGCAGCATAGAAGGAACAACTACTCTATTAATGCCCTTAATGTTGAAAGAAACCCTGACTGATAAAGGGTCTACAAATTTGGGGGTTTTCTAATGATCTTATTTCCTAATCATTTTACACAATATTGTATTTTTCCTTAGATTAGTTAAAACTTTCTTATGAGCTTTATTCTGTATCTGTTTTTTTAACTCTAATGAACTAATGAACACAGCTGAACTCAATATGGCAATAAACTGAATCATTTATCTATTACCTCATTTTAACTGTAATTAAACTCGTATTATGTTACATTTTATTCTAGTTTAAAAGATTTAGTTCAAGAAGATTTAACCACATGACATCACTCTTTAAGTATCCTTTTCCCCCCAAAAGGACAATGTTGAATGCTGGGGCTTCCAGGAACTGCCCATAAAATAAGCTGAAGGGGGGTTGTGTTACCTGTGGCCTGGCACGTTATCTATGGAGGAATCTCATCTCCTTCTCAAATGAATTTGGGCTAGTCCAGCCATTTTGTGCTGAGTGATAGGATTTCATACCTGAGGGCAGGAGGCTTTCAGAAAGCAGTGGGAAAGAAAGGATTGCCATTGTTTTGTCTAGGCATGCACTCCTGACTTTTAGAAGTTAAAAGAGAGGGACGGCTGGTAGGTGGAGGGGGGCTGGGGTGTGCGTGTTGGGGGAAAAGCCTGCAGGCGGGTTTTGGACAGGTGGAGGAAAGGACAAGGGTGTGGCTTCATTCCAGGGCAAATGTTTCTTCTTTAAAACAAGTAAAATGATCTGCCCATAGAATAAGATCATTTTTTGATATCATATAATTTCAGGATAATTCATAATATTTAACTAATAATATGCCAGCAAACATCTCATGATGACATACATTAGACTACATTTAAGAGGCTTTTTTTGTGACGTTGAGTCAAAGCCTGCGGATCTTAGCTGAGGCTACTGAGAGCAAACCTGCTCGTAATGGTAGGAAATGACGGAGTGCCATGTCCAACTTCCATTCATACAGTGTGACAGTGGTGTCTAGCTGTCATAGCGAATGAGGCTGTGAGTATAGGGAGTGTTAGATCACCAGCCTCACTGCCGCCGCATCCCTTTTCTTACTCTCCTTCACCCCCCCTCCCTCCCAACCCCCTTTCTGCAATGAATCGTTCTCTTTCACAGCCAGTAGAACTCCAAGAGCTTTGCAGCACCATCCTGTCTATCCTTTGGTGAATCAGCTGCACCCTACAGACAGGAACATGCAGTAGCTAAGAGTAGATAATCTTACTAGCCAAGCTGGTATGCGGCCAACTGCAGCTCATTTACAACAAGGGGAAGAAATAGTGGAAAATTGCAGGAATATTAAGACTCACACTGGTGCGAAAGAATAGGAGGCATGGAGGAGAAAAATGAGGTGTAATTATAAGATCTGTAAATCATTGTTACAGCATTTTAGCATTTGTTTGGATTTGTGGTCTAGAGAAGCTGCATTGTAGCAAAATCATGACAATGATCTTCTTTGTATTAAATATGTAACAAGTACACCGTATGGACAAATGTATTGGGGCCATTACACTAGTAGGGACTTTAATGACCTTGTATTTAAATACATAGACTTCAATAAGGAGTTTGTCCCCGGTTTTCAGCTATAACAGTTTCCACTCTGTTCTTGGAAGGCTTTGGAGTTTCTGTGGGATTTTGTGTCCATTCATTCTGTAGAGCATTTATGAGGCTCACAGTCTCCATTCCGGTTCATCCCAAAGGTGTTGGTTGGGGTTGAGGTGTTGAGGGTTTGAGGCTCTGTGTGGCCATTCAAGTTCTTCCACTCTGAACTCATTCAGCATGTCTTTTGGGGCAGTTGGTAGCCTAGTGGTTAAGGCATTCGCCCTGTGATCAGAAAGTCCGGGTTCGATTCCCAAGCTAGGCACCTCTGAGGTACCCTGAGCAAGGTACCGTTGCTGCTCCCTGCTTCACTTGGTGAATGTGTTAAATGCAGAGGAAGTATTTCGTGCTGTTTACACTGTAGTGTGTTCACATATGACCAGATTGTCACTTTCATTTTTGGACCTTACTAGCACAGTCATGCTGGAATAGAAATGTTGGTGAGTCCCAATACTTTTGTCCAAATAGTGTATGTGTGTTCAAGAGTGGGTGATTTGGCACAAATCTAATGTCATGATACTTCAAAGACATGATAAGTTTCATGATAAATGAAATTATTCTGAGGTTAGTGAATAACAGAAAAGCACTGTAGTGCCACATTATAAAAGGTTGCGAAAACAAAACCTGTAGAAGCAAAGTTTTCCTCAAAGTTTGACAAGAGTTTTTTTTTTTTAATAAAAAGAGGAATCAAACAATTGAAAAAAATGTCAGCATATAAAACTATGTCCTAATGGCCTTGTATTGAATCAGCAAGATTAAGCAGCAATTCAACTATTATGGGAAAATTATTTTGTCATGGTGGGATGTACGTAAGGGAAGGGGAGGACGCTAAGGCAATACAGATAATTGAAACACAGAACACAAGAACACAGCAAACAAAAACAAAAAATCACAAATCAAAACAATCAGAAACAAAAAATCTCAAAAGGCAAGGCTTGTGCTTCTCTAGAACAAAGATAACAAACAAAGGAGAACCTCCCTCGCATACAAGCAAGAGGAACAACGAGGAAATCAGAATCCAGCGTTATCAACGCACAGCATGACATTCAGAACATGGCTGAAGCACGAGCCTGCAAAAGAAACACAAGAAAAGACAGCATAAATACATGGAACAATCAGAGTATCAACCAGAGGAAAACACCTTACACAGAGGTCCACACCTTAAAATCTTTCTCATGTTCCTTAAAACATTCTTGAACGATGTTTGTAGTGTGGCAGTCTGCTGAAAAACGTGACTGTAGTGTACTCATACATGATCCTACCTATACATACAGTTTTTTTTTTGGCGGTAAAAGCAGATTTAACCTGTACCTGCATGTAAGTACTGACAGTGTTGTGTATGTAGAGTGGTGCATATTTCTCTGTACAGTGAGATGAAAGGATTGAGTCTTTTTGTTTCAGGATTTCTGTGTTCTATCTACTGTATGAATGATTTGTTTCCATCTGTCGGGCTTGACCTAAATACACCTACTGCTCTTTCTGTTAACCCTGCTCCAAATCTTTTTATGAAAAAGGGTTGCATGCCTTTGCACAATAGAACATTAGCTACTGCATTTTGGGTTTTGTGACCAGACCCAACATTACACCCTAAGGTCACTATGCACTGGACATCTCACATTGCACAGCATCAAAAATTTTTAACCATTGCTTTACGGTAAGGTCTACGGTAGCACTGACATTCAGCTTTGGGCACGGTGATGTTCAGCACCTCCCAGCACATCGCTCAGCATTCTGCTATTACTGCATTAAATAAAATATACACAGAGAAAGGCAGTAAATTTCACCTCAAAGATGTGAGTTTGTGTGTTTAGGGAAACTAAATTACATTACGTGCGATGGAACTGTTACATGATGCTACACTATGACATGCTGAGCTTTGTGGCACATGGTGTATGATGGCCTTTAACTGTTGTTAGTGTTATTTTGTTTACCTGTAAATATATAATTAATTAAGTAATCTTCTCTCCACAAACAAAGACTACCGGCACAATATCTTCACCAAAATTCAACTCATAATCAAATATCTTGTTCTCTGTTCATGAAAAGAAATGTGGTTTCTTTTTAGTGCTGGGCCGTTAACGGCGCGAGATTCTTATTGCGGGATTAAAAATATATATACTAACTATTTTGTTAGTGCTGGCAATAACAGGGACTTCTATAGGTCGATGATGTATGTTTTCCAAGCAGTCATTATTCAAACAAAAGCTTTCTTGCAGTGTATTTCTGGCTTTTCATATTTATGTTAAAGCTTGTCTGTATACTTTTCTTATCTTCAGTGTGAGCTTTGCCTCCATAGTCATGCTATTAAGTCTAGATCTTGAATGGATCTCAGGCTGAGCTTCAGTCTGAGATGATTTTTGTTATGCAGGATCGCTCTTGATGGACTACAGTCTACAGGAGGTTCTAGTAGATTTAAGGATAGGCCTGACTGTTGCTCCACAGTGGAATACGACAGCGGGTGCATGTGAGGCCTGCCTCCTGCAGTGGGAGGCCCCATGGTGCAGCCAAGAGCAGATTTATCAAAGGATTAGGATATGCATCTGCTCCTGGGTCTGGAACACGTGAACAAGGCTGTGGGGCCACAAGGGGATACACAGAAAGGCCACGGGAAAAGCACTTTTGAACTTAGAACAAACTCCTCAACTTCCTACAGCTTCCTGAAGCCCGGTGTTCAGGTTGGTTTAGGATGATACAGTTTAGACCTGTAACTCAGGAGACAGGCTCAGCGTTTTTCCACCAGAGAGACAGGCCAGTAATTAAAATCTCACAGCCTGGATTCACCTACTTACCAGATCAAGCCTGGGCCCTTTTAAGGGCTTTTGGGCTTCAGGCATGTTATAATCTCTCCAGGGTGTCATGACACGCGTACAGTATATTTTATCATTTCAGCTGAACACATCTGAGTGCATTACAGCTATATGAATACAGGATGTGTTTTTTTGTTTGTGTGTGTGTGTATGTGTGTGGCTAAACACTTTGGTGGGGCAAAGCCATTGTAACATATTTTAAATACACACACATGTTCACAAACATGAAGCAAATGCTGTGTTAATGCAGATATTCATTCAAAATCTTTGTTCTGTTCATGGCATTTACTATATTCTGCTGTTAATGTACAGTAACTCGGCTGAAGAATTGTTTATGAGAATATTATTTATAACCATTTAATTTATCTACTGAACATAGGTAGCATATGCAGTACTCATCAGCTATTATTGCTGTTTTACGAAAGCGACAAGCTAACTGATGATTTTACTTCATATAGTACATAACATTGAACGGTGGGAACAGTATAGCACACAGCTTATTATGGCTTATTGGTGTCAGGTAGAAAAACCAGAAAAAGGTGTTAGTTATTGTAAGAGCATTTTGAAAAGCTAAGTTCAGACAAATCCCCCACAGCAGTGTGGGCTGCTCGATATCTCTTGCTACGCTCTTCACACGCCCATATTTCCATGCATCGTTTTAATCCGTCAGATGTGTTTTGGAATCTAGTATAGTATCAGGGTTGAAAATGTGATCACAGCATAACATCTTTAAAAATGATTTAACAGTAATCTTTTAGACATTTAGAAGCCAAGTGAGATATCTAGTAAACTAGTAAATTGCTTGGCAGTAATGTATTTATCTATAGCAGGGGTCTCAAACACCAGTCCTGGAGGGCCGTGATCCAGCAGGTTTGGGTGATTTCCCTGCTCAGAAACACCTGGTTCACCTCACCAGGTAATTGTCAGGTTTAGTGAATGTGTTTGAAGAAGGGGGCCCATCAAACTGTGCTGGACACCTGCCCTCCAGGACCGGAGTTTGAGACCCCTGATCTATAGTATTTTTATCCACCTCTTTTACAGACTGCAGCATTTTGTATATCTAGCAGTATTTTTCAAAGGTTTTAATTTAATTTTAGACGTCTTTCCAGTCAAAAACTGTTTGTCCTTGCATGTCTGTGCACTTGTAACATAAGAAGTTTTCTGATTCTGATATATCTTAATGCTGCCAGCCCCTTTTTTTTGGCGTCAGCTGTCTCTCTCCTTTCAAAGCAGACGGTTCTTGGCCACAAGCGACAAAACACACCAGACTCTTTGACGATAGGCAGAAGTCTGACTTGTGAGAGTGGGGCCCCCAAACTAGTAATGGTCTCTGTATGTGATGTAAACTGGAAGCTTAGGTCCAGTGGTAATGGATCTGCTCAGTGCTCTGCAGGGATGTTCTTGCTAGCTCTGCTTTCATGGTGATTCTACTCAGATTTCAGGTGAAGTGGGGGCTGCTGGAGGGTACGTTTCCAGGATGTGTTTATTCGTGTCCCTTCATTATTTCTTGTGGGCGGAATATGAGAATGATGGGGATCCCCCTTCCACACTAGCTCATTTAACACACCCTTGATCGCAAAGGATCTACACTCTGCTGCAAGATTTGGAACTGCTGTGCTGCTGCCCTAAGCATTTGTGTACAAACTATAACGCAGTCTATAATTCAGGAGGCGGCAAATCGAGATAAAATAGTGAAATTACAGCACTAGTAAATTGCATTCAGGCCACTGTGATGCCACATTTTATGTAGGCATATAATTTGTGGTGACATTTTAAATCATAGGTCTGCGCACATTTTTTTTTGTAGTTTTATCTCTTGCTCTCTGAGACAAACTCATACAACTCACACACAGTGCTGGATGATGACATAACATTAAAACCACCTGATTAATGTTAGGTCCTTCTTATGCCACTAAAATGGCTCTGAACCATTGGGGCATTGACTCCACAAGACCTCTGAAGGTGAGCTGTGGTATCTGCACCAAGGCATTAGCGGTAGCTGTTTAGATCCTACAAGGTGGAGCCTCCATGGATTGGACCAGTTCGTCCTGCACTTTCCATAGATTCAGTTTTTAAGGGTCCGCACCTTAAAATCTTTCTCATGTTCCTTAAAACATTCTTGAACAATGTTTGTAGTGTGGCAGTCTGCTGAAAAACGTGACCAAAAGGAATATTGTTGCCATGAAGGGGTGTGCTCAGTAATGTTAGGTAGGTGGTACTGGTGAAAGTATGCCAGGGTTTTCCAGCAAAACATTGCCCAGACACACACACACACACACACACACACACACACACACACACACACATCTGTCCAAATAATGTAAAAAAAAGCATGATTTATAAAACTAGTTTTTCTTCTGTTGCTTCATGGTCCAGTTATGATGCTGGTATGCCCAATGTAGGCACTTTCTGCAGTGAATATGGATCAGCAGGCGCGTTCTGCAGCAAACAGTGTGCAGTGTGTTTTGACACTTTTCTCTCATAGAATACATTAACTTTTTCAGCAGATACAGTAGCTCTACAGTAGCTCCAAAGTAGCTCTTCCATGGAAACGGATCAAATGGGCTAGTGAGACTTTGGACCCTGACATTGGTTCACTGGTTGTCCTTCCTTGGAGCAAGGTTGATGGGTCCTAACTAATGCAAACTAAAAAAAACCCAAAGACCTGCTGTTCTGAAGATCTACTGACCTGTCTAGCCGTCACAATTTGACTCATGTCAAAATCACACATATCCTTACACTTGCACGTTTGTTCATGGTTCCAACACATGAACTTCAAGAACTGACTGTTCACTTGCTGCCTTGACAAGTGCCATTGTATCGGTGCCATGTGTAGTAAACAGCAATTAATCTGTATGGTAATTGTGGTTGAAAATTGTTTCATGCCATTTGAAAATGGTTTCAGTCTGGTTAACATTTACAGTACTGTGTACATGAGTTTTGACATGTCACTTTAAGAAAAAATATTCCAGTTAAAACATACAATGTTAGGTCTATAAAACCATAAAATACCATGATCTATTTGGACAATATTATGCATTTGCATTTAAATGTTATTGTAATTCTGCCAATTTTTTCTACATAATTTAGTACTTGAGCAGAAAAAGTCAAGAGTGGCTTGATGTGAAATGACCCAGTGTAGAGTAATCATACTTCTTTACAGTGATGGTTCGAAATATTTTAAATGCATTTTAAAAAGTTTTAGGCCAAAACCTTATCTCAAAACTACTGTGAAGAAGCTTTTAGAGGCATTAAACTCTTTGAACATTTGGTTCAATCACAAGAATTCTGACTGGGAACAGTACTCTACAAGAAAATATTTCGTATAATTTTGTCTCAGAAAATTCCGAAATTCCCCTTTAAATGAAACGTGATGCGACTTTCTCTGGCACTGTGCTTAAGACTTTTCAATCAATCCTCAGCCAATTATTTACCTTCTGGCCAAACACTCAGCCCCTCCATGTGGAAGTCGTAGATTTGTGCCAAAGAAACTTTTCTCTGCTACTTCCCTTTTTCCAGCATAATCCACCTGAAAGAGCAGAGCATGATGCCAGCTCTCACAGGCATGAAACCATTCGCTTTCAATGCAGACAGCTGAAAAGATCTTATCTTTCCGTAAAAGTTTTGCTTAGCCTAATAAAACACCAGGGAAAAGGAGCTGTTGGATAAGGCTGAGAAAGCAAATTGATTAGGCAATGCAAAAAGTGATAAACTCCAGGGACAACTGCAATAAAAAAATTTTTTTTTAAATTCTCAAGCAGTGTCCAAGCAGGAGAAGCTACAGTAGCACCTCCTTCTGGACAAAAATAATAATGCTTCTCCTTTGTGACCTAAAATTAAATAATGAATATTAGTTTGGACGCTGTGCTCCCTCCATTTTTAGTAGCTAATATCTCTAGGTCACTAGACATCAGGACATCTGGCTGTACTGTTTTTGAGAAAGGAAAGTGTGTATTTTTGGAAAAGGGAAGTGTCCTCACAAGTACAAGAAAGCTGATTTTTGTTCTATAAAATAGAATTATACAACATTGAGGAATACACTGTTGTCATTTTTCTGGCACTTATGACCACAACTAATCAGATTTAGTCCTTTCAGTCCTGCCATGTAATTATAGTGGATACAGATATTGCTCCTAAATTCTAGACGGCTGAGACCTGGTCTAGACAGCCATCCAGCATTTAATCCTCTTAACCCAAGCACTGCTAATTTGAAATTACTGGTTAGACCATTGACTTTAATTATTAGCCTTCTGGCACAGAATTGTGATGGAGAGAGGACTGACAAGGACAAGAGCAAAAGTTACCATCTGTTAACTGTACGCCTGTTGTTTTCTAGATTTAGAAAAATACACATCTGGAACCATGCACACACACACACACACATACACACACACACACACACACACACACACACACACACACACACACACACACACACACACACACACCATACTAAGGATTAAATTAGTATGACCTAAATGGATGTGGATGTGAAAGACGATGTGATGACAATCAGATGTAGAAATCATCTTATGTAAAATTACAGCTATATGTATGTATTAGTGAAATAAAACTAACAACAGTTCCAAAGCCTTTATCACTTGAAATAAATGTAACAGCCAGAATTCAAAATGTATTGTTCTAAAAGCGTTCGGTGATTCTATTAGTCAATTTAAAAAGGTATTCTGATCACATTTACAGTACATTTACTCTGTTACTTAATTTACACTATCCTTCACTGTTACTGGCTGACTACATATATCATTTTTATTATGTTTTGAGACAAATGTGCTTTATAATGAAATTCTAAAGTTTTCTACTTTTTTCCCCTAACACACTTATTTCAGTTCACTACTGCTCCCACAATTCCCAATGCGGTCCTGTTGCCTGTTTTATGAACTAAGCAAAAGTGGTGCACATTTTGGTAAATGCACCAAGGGACCCTATAAAAGCCATGCACTCACGTCTTTTGTGTTTTGTGAGTTGTCACATTTCATTCTGTCCTCTCTGCACTGTTTGAGTTTCAACCCCCTCCCTCCTACCTCTGGCAGTGTAATGGTGGTACCTACATCTATTGTACCACTTTTTGTGCTAAATTCACCATAACAGAACATTAAAATAAATGAACACATATTTATTTCAAACAATTCACCACATTCAAAAATCTTGCAAATTTGGCTGTTAAGTGTCACGTCCGTGGGAGCTAGTCCCCCTTCGGTCGTGCATAGCCTGAGGACATGGAGCAGGCTGCAGACCAAAATTCCATGCTAGATACTTTTATTAAACAGAAACAAACCAAGAACAGAAACTGGCACGAGGTCCGCTAGAAAACAAGAACGTGATACAAGATTCAAACAGGGCATAAACCAAGGAAAGTGAGGCGATGGACACATAACGAGTGTTAACACAAACAGGAC
>JBBPDH010000130.1:22407020-22426470 GCA_037974565.1 Clupeocharax schoutedeni
CAGGTCAGACGAGAGGCGCAAAGGAAAAAGGAAAGAAAGAGTTACATCAGAACATGAGGAGAGAGGAGGAGAAAAAAGAGAACTTGGTATAGTAAGATGTTCCCTATGGGGTGCCATTTGTAAAAACAGCTTAAGAAATTTAGAGGTGTCATTATTTCATAGTTTAGCACAATTTTCACACAATTTTTACACATATGCTCTAAATCTAAATGTTGCATTTTTACAAACGAAGGCTCTAAATGTGGGATTTTAATGTAGCAATTTTACAAACGGTGAGATATGCTTATTGGCCACGCCCCGTGATTACAATTGGCTGTTACTTAGCAGCGGGCTGCCTGATGTGATATACCCTCACCAACATGGAGGATTTGCCTTAAATGATCTTAAATCTAAATATTAAATATATATCTCACACTCTAAATGTGAAACTTCACAGTGAGACCTTTCCAACCACTCCTCGATTGCCATAATAGCCCCCAGAGTTATATACCGTTGACCTCGGGCAAAAGTAATGGGACACCAGGGTGAGGTGAATGATATAACTCACTAGGGGCTATTATGGCAAACGTCTTTGGAATGGTCTCATTGAGCCCTATCTAACTGGGAAGTTTCACAGAGATTGATGGTTGCCCCACCTAGAAAAGCTGCGAGAAGGTTCGTGGGGGGATAAAGTATTGGGACACTCAGCCAAGGTCTCCCAATACATTCGTCAGTCTTGGCTTTTTCTTCTTTGAGTCTTCAAACAACTCCAAACTGCTAACATGTTGGCAAGTCTCACACACAATAGAAACTCTGATCATGTGATGCATCTTCTCGCATTAGCTGTAATGATTTTCCATCATCTTTAACGGATGGAATTATGTTTTTTATTCATTCCTGATCCTGAGTAATTTAGGTTAGGATCGAACCGATACGGAGATAGAATATCGGATCGGCACATATCTAGTATTAATACCCCAGCATTTGTGTAGATAGCGTATTTCGTATAGTGTGCTTTCTGCAGAGTTTTTATTCAGACTTCATATTTTGTATTGTCCTCTGGGTTAAATAAACTTTCTGATTCTGAACAACTGAATATGTGTTGAGGTTCAATGCTGAGACAAGCTCTCCCACTTCTTGACGCATTCTGATGCAGAGGCCTGTCCAGGCCTGAGGCTTCCAGACACAGCTGTGGAGCAGCTGAACCTTGGTGTGACCCCTTTAAGTGCAGGCTTAACATTCAAAAATGTGTCTGAAGGCTTATTATTTAGTGACTACTTTGAACTAATTGGTATCTGCTAATAATGCAAGTGTATGTAATAATGAGAGTGAGGAACTAACGTGAGGGCCCAAATGCACCAACTACTGTGAATATTTACATTTACATTATTTATCAGACGCTTTTGTCCAAAGCGACTTCCATTTCCTAATTGCAGGGGGCAGTCTCTCCCTGGAGCAACTTGGGGTTAAGGGTCTTGCTCAGGGACCCAGTGGTGGTGTGCTGGAGGTAGGATTCGAACCTGTGACCTATTGGTCCAGAGGCAAGTATCCTACCCCCTGAGCTACCTCTGCCCTGAATACCTTCTCTTCTCGTCTCGTCTTGTCTCCCTCCTCCTCTCCTCTTCTCCTCTTTCTCTGACATATACTGACAGGTATCCACAGTCCAGCAGCAGTGCTGTTTTTGGCTCAATCCGGTAATGGGCCTCACTGAGAACCAATCTGGGAACTGTGCTGCAAAATCAAGAGAGAGTAGGAGAAGCTTGACAAGCAATCTTGAAAGAGAAGTGGGAAAGAGCAAAAAATATGTCTGAGATTAAGAAGGAGGCTGAGAGCGGGAGAGCGAGGTGAGAGAGAGATTTAAGACTGCAGGGAATTGGAGGCGAGGAAAATCAAGCTGTGAAAATTAAGCAGCTTTAAGTAACTGCTTGCTAAAGCTGCATTCTGAAGAGTGGCTTCTTTCAGAGACTCATCCACAAGGTTGCACTGGTGGCAGGGGATAAGAGGAGAGAGGGGAGAGAGAGGAAGAGAGAGGGGGATGTCGGTGACAGAAGCTCAGGCTGTTTCGTAACACAAGGCTTACAGCTATGTGCTGAATTAATGCAGACAAAAGGTGCTTCGACAGAGCAGCTTCTTATTTCACCATCCTTATTACTACTTTCCATGCATGCCTGCTCAGAATGAATAGCAATGGTTGTTTTCACAGAGGTTACATGTGACTGATAACCTCCTCTTTTCCTTTATTTACAGGAAGTATCAACCGAACGGGGGCAGTTCCCACATTTCTGCGGACCCCCACAGTCATCCAGCCTCATTTGGACATGAAGCCTTTCCTGCAGTTCCCCATGGAGACACCCCCGCCTCACAGTGTTGGACTCTTCCACAATTTTAATACGGTGAGTGATTTTTTTTGTTGTTGTTTTTTTTTTTTTTTAATACATTTTAATAATCAGGTTGGCTGCGATTTTGGGGCAATTATTCCATTAATGAACATTCAAGTAATGACAATGAAATCTCGGATTTTACCACGTTTGCATCTTCATATTTCTAGTGAGTGATATTACTGAGTTGGTTTCTTCCTCAATTTAAACTGACTAGCAAATTGCCTACACTAATCTTTTGGTCTCTTCCTCGATTTTAACTTCGTCAGCAGAACTCCTCCAACACAAGGCCTCTGAGGACTAAGTCTTCATCCTCTTCTACACTTCACTCTACTAAATACATGCAGCTTCCAGAGGCTCTAAAAACCAACCATAATTCAAGGGTATCCAGGGTTATTCACAAAGGGCTGGTATTCATCCCAGCATCCCCGGAGACTAAAGTGTTGTTTGAAGTATGTAAAGAGGGAATTCCAACATTTCATCATGTTTTAATTACTGCTTGCATAATTGTTTCATCAAGACATAAACAAACCCTTTCAGAGTTGCTTCATATGGAAAGTTTCACCTTTAACATATTCTTGCTTTTAAAGGGAATAAATGAACTCCCCATGCTGCCCATTAGTATTATTTTTAGATGACTATGTTCCTAAAATGCACATAAACTTGTTTATAGTAGTTACTCTGTAGCCTGAGCTACCAGTCTAGACAGTAGTGTATGAAACAGTGTTGTTTAAAGCCAGTGAGAGGTGCTTTTCTACATCCCACATGTTGACCACTGCCTGCACCTTTTCAAATGTCTGTGGGCTGTTTGTCTCCATTGGTCACATCCATTGATTTCTGCTAGATCTGGAATAATAAAGCATGAGCAATGGCTAATCATTTCAGGTTCCGTTGTTGGCCATTTCTCTCACTCAGCAGTCCTGCTCCATGTCCATCCACACAGTTTTCACAGATTGCGCTCTGCAATGCAAATGGTTGCAATGCTGGCTCCTAGTCAGCAAAAACGATAACGACAGCCCAATCATGTGAGCAAAGTGCGCCTAAGGCTTTAGTTGTGTATAGAAGCCAATTCTGATTTATGATTTAGAGCTTGGCTTGGTTGCATGCTAGCACTTGTTGCCACTGTAAAATATGGCGTGCCCTTTGGCTATGTCTGACAATGGAAAGAGAGCAAAAATACGGTCTTTATGCGCCAACTCCACAAATCTAAATCAAGTGACTCGAAATCACCCACATGATTTTGCTTCCAAATCTTTTAAATTATTTGTGTAATAAAAATCTGAATGATGTTTTGATGTTGAGAAAGAGATTATGGATGTGTAAGTACTTAACACCAGTCATTTATTCATGCAGTTTTAGTTAAAGCATATTTGCAGACAGTCGATCGTTGAGGTCACAATGCAGCAGGCTGTAAATCTCCACCAGTAATAGCTCCACAGACCCACAGTGGTAAAGGTAGGGATAGAATGATCGGGGGAATGTGCCTGCTGCCCAGTAGATGGGGGTGTTGGAGAGGCTGGGAGGACACACTGACCTCTCTTTGTAGGACACACAAACCAATGAAGACACACTGGAGTGCTTGGGCTATTGCCTGATGGAACACTGACATTTATGAGAATTCCCCCACTCAGGTAGTAATGAAAAGGGGTTTTACTGTGGCAGGACACAGCACCTGGACAGTCTCTCCAAGACTGCAGCAGTCAGATAAGTCAGCTTGCGCTCATTAGCATTACATGTCTTTCAGACAAATAAAAGAAATAGCATAGTATATTTGCAGCTCAGGCCTTGTTTTCTGTTAGATATGGACATACAAATTCAAGCTCTCTGTTTTACCCCATGGGTTCTGTCTTCAATCCGTTGAGAATTATTATATTTCTTTTTTATACATACATCATGACAACTATTATGTTCATTTAATAGATTAACCTCTGCGATTATATCTGTGATTTTTATCAATGAACAAAAACATGGCACAAATGTGAAAGAAAATGTATTATTGGCAAAGCAAAACCTTGCTTGTGTTATCATCTGTGTTTTTGAACATAAAGGTCACAATGCTATATCAATCATTCTTTAGTTGAAGTAAACTGAAACACATAATTAAATGGCAAAATATTTCAATTTTGTTGATCCAACATTATATACTAAAATTAAGGTTTGTTGAACTTGCCTTATTAGTGTGGATTGAACTCATTTTGTTCATTCTAAACAGTCTTCTCTTTCTAGAGAACCAAAATGTGCTACAGAATAGAACACAATAGATTAGATCAAAATAGAAGAACTCACTAGAACTCACTGGCACACATCCAAGGTAAAGGCAAGGCAGAGATTGTAAAGCAAGATAAGGAGAAAGACACATCCACTGTGCAAACAGCTGGAGCCAATGGGAACAATGTGCGATTAACTCAGCAAAGATCAAACAAACTTTTGTCAAGGAAATGGGAAAGTGTTTTATTGAAATTACATTAACAAATGTGTATAAGACCATTTTAACTATTAGCATTACAGTTTTGTAGTGTGGGATCAACATAATGAAACTACATTTCATTCTGTTGATCCCATCTGAATATGTGAAATCATCAAAACTTACTACTTTATGCAAATCAGGATTACTACATTTAGTTTGCATCTCCCAATATGAGGTGGAAATCCTCGGAGTCTTGGAAAAGCACGGTTCATTCCTTTTTATTTAAAAGTACTGGCTTCAGCTGATTTAATTACGTCTCTGAGAACCAAAATTTCAAGAACACTTTAAAACAGGGTTGATTACATTAAAATCAACATGATTTATTTATTTTTTTATGGCTCCGACTTCCTGGGAAAGGGTCTGCAGCTGAAGAGCTGAACAGCTGAAGAGGGCAGATTTCTGCTTTTGAAGCTCCCTTGATAGAGCCCCTTCACTGAAAAGAAACAGGCTAGGAGGTTTTCCTTGTGCAAATGTTACATGGGTCAAATGACTTACTGCTGTATAAAAGCGAGGCACATTTAAGCCTGCTGGAGTTCACATTCATCCCATCCACAGCTTGGATCCTATCAGGAATTAGAATTGCCTGCTTATGAAACCCTGAAAGATTTAGGTCTGGGAAACCATTACATACCACGTTTTATGTCCACGATGACAGCATTTGCCAAGCTAATCCACCGCTCTTTTACTCAAACGTGCGCTTGCATGGTTAAGAAGCGGGAGACAACTGACTGTTCTATCCCCGTATTCCTTCACGCAGGAGCTTTAATGTGACTTTAATGTGATTTGCCATCTACCTACCTGTCTGAATGGATGTGCTCATAGGCACAGACGTGCCTGCATAATTTATCTGCAGCAGCTGGCTGTGGCGTGGAGGCTCTCGAGTGCCTGGCACACACACTTGCTTGTGCTGCAGAGTCAGGAATTTCCGTTCAAAGTCATTGGAGCAGGCAGGTTGTGTGCTGACTTGTTGCTGTTCACCTGCTGCATCCTCCAGGAATTCAGCTTCCTTCTTCTTCCATGACACATTTGAAGACCATAGTGGAAGTCCACACAGACCTCCACTGGCTTTGAATCATTTCTTATTTACCTCTGAAAACCCTGCATAGCGTTTTCTGTTGTAAATTAAGCCTAATTTAGTTTTGCACTGCAGCTGTGAGGCTGATGTAGCTGGAAGTTTGTCCTCACACACCTGCCTCCTGATGTCATCACAGGACACAACAGGTGTATTTTTATTTGTGAAGGGTGACCAGCTGTTGTGATGTTTTTGTCCATAATTATATCCATTTTTTGGTGTCAGATATAAGCAAGTCTATTTGAAATTGCTCAACAACTTAACACAGTCTGGAACAAGACTAGTTACATTAGTCTTACTGCTCCAGTGCAAACCTAACCAGGGAAACCAGAGACCACACCCAGGTCTTGGCTGATCAACTACAAAATGATGTGAATTTAATTTCACTTTTACATGTTATGGTATGATTCGTCTCCATGGTTCATGACTCTTACACATGTGTCTGTAATACAGCCTGTGGTACAGCTGCATGAGAAACAGAGTTTGGGAGGCATTTAGTGTAAGTGTTTGAGTCACTATGGGGGAGCAGGGGGAGGGATGAAATTGACAAGCTGAGAAAGAGAGAGAGGGAGGAAGGGAGAGAGGGTGAGGAGAAAGCGAAGGAGAGTGCATGACATTTCCACTGCATCTGGACAGATTGGGTGAGTGTGTGTGTGTGTGTGTGTGTGTATGCCTGAATGCCTGAATGAGAGACTGTAAAACAGAGAGATGGAAGGAAGTTGCAGAGAGAAAAAAGAGAATAAAAGAATGGTGACAGAGAAGGGAAAGGGGAGGAAATATAAAGTAAGGGGCAGAACAAAATGGGGTAAAGAGAGAGAGAGAAAGAGAGTGAGAGAATAAGTGACATTAGATCTTGCCTAACACTGAAGCAACAGGAGGAATGAAGGGAGAGAGAGAGAGGGGCTTCGAGAGAAAGGTTTCAACATTACAGTCCAGAGTGGGATGAGAGAGTCAAAAGAAAAGAAGAGAATAACTAATAGACCTATCTATGATCTGTAAACACAGCGGTGGGTGTGGATATGCAGAGCCCAGACTTCCTAAGAAGAGGGGATGCTCAGCTGTGTGTTTGTGTGTGCACACGTGGGTGTGTGAAGAAGTAAGCGTGGGAATCAGGTGGCGCAGTGGGACAGCGAGGATCACTTCTGAATAAGCTGTACACCATCATACCCTTCCTACACACACACAGAGACACACGGGTGCACTCTCGCCGGCAGACGGATGCAGCTGAAAGATCCTAGCAGTGCTGAGGACAGAAAGGTAAGTAGCTCACATGAACGAGGAGCTGAGACAGAGAGGTACAGACAAAGCAAAGCTCTCTCTGTACTCTCCAGACACGACAGGCTGGACACCATTCAAAGCAGTATAGTTACTTCAAAGGCTGTTTTATCTGTGGGTGCGGGTTTTGTTTCTCTTGCCAGAATATTCCTGAGTGTGCACCGTGGCAGTACATGTTAAGCTTGTGGAATGTGGCATTGATATTTGCAGAAAAATTATAAAAAGGGCTATCAGAGAGAACAGAGGGAGGGAAACTCTAGCGTCCTTTGAATTTCCACATTTTAAGACGTGTGATTTGTTACACTGCAACTAGTTGACCTAGCAGTGACTAAGGGCCATTTTTAAAGCGTTCAGCTGGGTGACATTCAGTAATTTCTTGGAAACAGTGCAAAATGACTGGATACATTTAAAGGCTGGAAGAATGAAGGGAATAAAACGTTCCACAGAGTTTCCACACTCTTTCATCTGCATTACTTTGCAGGGGTTGGTTTTGTTTGGCACTTTTCTGAAGTGTGTCTAAAAAAAAAGGGCTCTTTGCCGGAGTGCCATGAAAGAGCTTTTGGTCCCCTAAAGAACCTTTAACTCTGTGCTTTTTGTGGAACCACTTTGCAAATGAGATGTGAGTGTGAAGAAGAATAAGTAATGTAAAGGAAAAACTGTTCAGTTAGTAAGGAGCCATAAATATGCAAGGGGTTTTTGAGCCTGGAGTCAAAAACCCCCTGTAATTGCCTAAACCTGGAACTCTTTGGTAAAAATACTCTTGTTTGAACCCATAATAAGCGCCATTAATAGACAAAGCCATGCTTTGTGTTACCGTCATTAAACGTGTCACGTAATGTTAATGTGAACATTTGGGCTATGATGTTTAATCTGGACTGTTTGTGTACTTTATCCCATACCAGTTGGGCAGTTAAATTATACATTAGTCTAGAGAACCTCCTGTAGTAAAACAAATTCAGCGGTGGTAGATGGTAGTCTGATTTATATGTTGACAGCATAGATGTAAATAGCTACTGCTTAGTGGGTTACTGTGTTGATGCAGGTTCTGTGGACCATGATTATGCATCATCACAAAGGAAAATAACAATGCAGATATTTATATCTCTTCTACATTGGCCTCCGCACACCCTGGATGACAGATTTTCTTTTAGAAGACAGGGTTGTGGTTAGTGTTTTTCCTCCTCCTGCATATCATCTGTATGCTATTATCGTCATTTTAACCAAGAGAGCTTTGTTATGTTTTGTTATGAGATCATATGATTCACTATGGCATGATTCATCTCTATCCTCTACAGAAATGGAAATGAATGAAATGGATGTGCAAGATATGCGAACAAACTGCAGAAGAAGTGAAAGCAGCAGCTCTGTACTCTAGGCTACTTTTGTTCTGATTCTTAAGGTGCAGAGAGGCGACTGACTGGGGTTTTGTGGCTTGAGTCTTCATTATAAGAGTTTTCTTCTCAAAGAACTTTGAGTAGACTTTAGTTAGTTTTCAGGACCCTAAAACTAATCTGAGGCTAATGAGAGGTCTTTCCAAAATGTTTTTTTCCTGCATGCTCCTCCAAAGCCTGTCGACCATCTAATGGCGGCGCCGGTTAACGCTGACAGTTGTATCTGTTCTATTGATGCGTTCTGGCTTGAGGCGTTCTGATTACCCAGCTAACTGCCAGCTCCAGTTAATCCCCGAAGGATTCATGAAGGGAAAGCCATAGAATAACATCATTGTGGTTAATCCAGTGCCTGTCTGGCTGTTGCATTGCTGTAGACTTCGCACTTGCACTGCAATATCTGCCCCCCCTCAGGCTGCAGAGTGCTGGGGTGGGTGGATGAGTTTGGGGTGTGCAGTTAAATGGGATAAGAGGGGAACTATCCCAGGAAGTCCGGCGCTAGGCCCGTTAACCTACAGATGGTGTGTGTCTGCGCTCTCACCCCCTCCGCTCCATGCCTCGGCCCTCTGCATATTTACTTCTAATAGAGGGTTGCTTGGATACAGTGCCTGTGTTGAGTTTCAAACTGTTTTTGTTTGACTTAGGGAATATTCATTTGAGCCTCTCCCCACTGTTAGCCAGCCAAGGCTCGACATTACACACTGTCCCACTAAAGCCTGTTGTTTTTAGAAGTCAAAAGAAAGTGATGACTCTCATCTATCTCCATTCTGAGATGTTAAAAATATGCTTTGTCTGAATTAAGCAAATCTTGTTAGTGCCTGATCAGATTGGAATGTTGTTTAGCATAATCAATAGGATTTGACATATTATCACTCTCCAAATTATACCTTGTGTGTCCAATTTCTTTTCAGTTTTTGTTTTTCTACATCATTTTAACAAAGCAATAATTTTACATTGTGTAACGTTGTGTAAAAATGAAATGACCAGTTGAAATGATCCAAAATGACAAATAATTTAATGTAACTTTTTACAAATATTTTAATACAGATCAAAGCAATTGAGGTGACATTTAATGTTTTGAAACAAAAGCCTCCATCAATATATAAGCGTATAACACAAAGGACCAATAAGACATGTCCCGGTAATGATAATCACCGGAAATATAAACAAATACCTTAAAACAGGGTTCATTTGTGTGTATGGAACTTGTTTTGACATTTTTAAGCCAACCAGTTAAATTTATTCCATGCCTGAGGTGATGGACACCTCAGCTGAAACAATTAGGGTGATGTCACTGGATACACCACTCTTAGAAAATGTCTGACACAACAGTTTCTTCAAGAGCAGTGCTGTTTACTGTCAGGAGAAAACTCATCTCTGGGTGAAGCAATTTATGATATTTTCAATTGTTCTTCTGGAGATCAGTGCCATGAACAATCCGTTACGGAAATTTCATTTTTCTATTATCAAATTGGAAGAGATTGCTCTTGCCTGAGTATGTGGTAAAATCCAGGCCTGATTATCAGCATGTGCTGCCTAAGATACTGATAAATTGGTGTCTGTGTGCATGCTAATTGCTAATTCTCCTATTATCTCATGTGCGGTGGTGGGGGGCCTGCTCTGTATTAACGGTGAATTAGTTAAGTTGTCTTTGTTAATTATCCAAGTTGTCGATACTCTGTAAACCATACAAGGGCATACGGTACATGAGAAGTTGGGCCGACGTTGTCCTTTATAGTAGCTTAACCCTTTTTCTCAACCTGACCCTGCACTACAGACTGAGCTGTAACCTGCAGGCCATTTAGATCACTCCATCAACATGATTAATGGCCTTGTCTGGCTCATGGAAGCTGCTTCTGTATACAAGAGTTCAGTTTCACTGCTTTCTCTTTTCCTGTCCCCTGCTCTCTCACACCTTCTCTTTTCCTCTATTTATTCTAGATGGATCCTGTTCAGAAGGCAGTGATCAACCACACCTTCGGAGTCCCGTTGGTCAAGACCAAGCGGCCCATTATCTCCTGTAACGTCTGCCAGATTCGATTCAACTCAGAGGTGCGCTTTCTGTCTGATGCCACTTCACTGGCTTGTCCCTGTGTCTGATCACTTTCTGAATGTTTGGTTTGGGCTCACTGGAGAGGAGCCCGTGTTTGTTATAGTTACGATTCTGAGTGCTTGCATGTGGCATTATTAGGCATGTGTTTCGTATGCATGAAGGGTGTTCTGTTTGGGTTGCTGCGGAATCTTTTTGATCCTGCTTTTCAGTCCAGAAGTAGAACACTGTAAATCCACCTCCGTGCAGCTGCGGTATGTATCTGCATAACATTTCCATGTTGCTGGGGAGGCCTCGGAGCATGAAATAGGATTTAATATTTCCTCCTTTTGATTTCAAGGGGCTTTTTAAAGTCCCTATCATGCAACATTGATTAAGATCTTGTGGGGGTGGACAGTAATTCAGCCAAGTAATTTCAGCCAAACATACAAATGTGTTTTTAAAAAGGAGAAGTCTTCATTTTCAACAAAAAAGATTGTCAAGACAATCTGTCTTCTTTCAAAGAGGACTATGAGAGCAGCTATCATATCTGTGAACCATGAATTGAATAGCATTTCAGTGGTTTTGCTTGTTAAAGAGAAACCGGAGCCTGGATAATTCTGTTGCTGAGTTCAGGTGGCAGCTGTGATAGGCAGTGCACAGTGCATGGGGCTAGTTAGTGAACGAATCTTGGGAGTGCCCCGCAATCCTGCGCTATTTTTATGGAGCAGCACTGTAATCATGGGTAGAATGTGGTGTTCTTGGTGGAAGGGCTGTAATCTCAAGCTTCCACTCAGCAGATGTATGTCCCACTTTGAGCCCAGGCCGCCGACACTGAGAAACGAGGGTTGGAGCAGAGAATTTTTGGTCTGCTTGTGGAGGCCTGTAAAGTAGCTATGGGTCCAAAGTAGTAACAAATGATTTATGAGAAGACACGCTGAGACTGCCCAGCTTAAAATGGCTTTAAAAGTAAGTGTCTCTTTTTCCAGACCTGATATTTGCATTAGCAGTTTGGGTTTCTAAATATAGGTGGAATAGCATTTAAAGAACCACTTAAATTTCAGGCACCAAACAGTTTACCTAAAAATGGTAAAAAAATGAAAACATCCAGGACTTGAATTTCAGTGCGTCACTGCCTCATTTTACTTTCTTTCGTTGGTCACGATGTTGTAGTTACCCTAGCTGTGAAATCTACTCTGACTGTTGTTTGAAGAAGCTCTCTGTTTATAACTTGGCTCGTGACCTGCTAGTCAAACCAGTTTGACACACAGCACCCTCGTAAATATTGACACGTGCTGAACAATAAAACACTAAGCACTTCACCTCTTAGTGGACATCTCTGACACCAGCAGCTGCTCTATAATGACACCACCAGACCACCATAATTTCAACACCCTCAGCGTGCTCAGTGCCTCCCTGCAGGCATGCATGCACAGTTACGGTCGCACACATGGTTGCTGCTTTGTTTGTGACGCTTAGCGATTGGAGTACTGTTTCATCGGTACACATGGCAGACAGAGACAGATGGATATCCAGGCAACAGGAGGCAAAGATTCTGCACAACATCAAAGCACCTACTGCTGTTGTGCTGGAGACCCTGACGCATCTATCATGCAGCATTAGCCGTGCCAGAACATTTCAGCTGCTGTTTTGTGGCACCACTTTCAGAGAAGATCATGTTATAATTCCTGGATGTCATGAATTGGATGCTTGGTGTGAATGCAGCACTTCCCCACAGCAGCGCTTCCTGATGAGAGCGCCGCATTGATTCCCTTCAAAAAGTCTGTCCGCTCGCCCCATGCCACTGTCATTTCACGCCTCATTATGGATTCATATATTCCTAATCCCCCCTTCTCTGATAAGGGAGCATATTTACTGTGGGAAAAATAAAGCTGCAGATTGACTGCCAGTATTTATCACAAGCTGCATTCATCAAGCTGGAGGCTGGGGGCTTTGTTGAAGCTGTGTTGCTGTGCTGTCGCAAGGCAGCAGCCTCTAGTGTCCTCTCTGTCTCTCTCCCCCCTCCCTGCCCATTCTCTCACAAGAGATGGAGGTATAACCTTGCCGTGCTGCAGGAGAATGATGTCACTGCATTGTGCCAGTGTTTGCTGCAGGATGGGGTTGAATGCTTGTCTTGAATACCCCTACCCCCACCCCCCACAACCCTTGGCTTTAAAGCTGCAGTCACCCTCCCTTGAGGCTTATTGCTTGTCAGTCCCTGGGCCCATCACTCTCTGTCACTAGAGGAGCTTTACCCCACAGAAGGGTTTACACCAAGCTCTAAAACGACTGTGACTGCTGCTCCCCCTGCTGCCATCTTAGTCTATTGGCTGTATTTAGTGATTTTATCTGTCACACATGGCCAAGAGAAACAGTCATTTGTGCCTGCAGAACACTACAGTACATTTCTGTATGAAAAGGTGTCCTCATTGTCCTTGAGGAGGAATACTTAAGCCAGTGGTCCATGAATTTCATGAGCTGTGACCATAATTCCCTTTCAAATTAATTTACTCCCAGGTGCATCCAGATCCTCTAAAGCAGTGGATCACAAAACAGATCTCAGGGACCTTCAGATGATCCACAGTTTTGTTCTAACTGTGCATGTTGCCAGTTGGGTGGAAACCAGAACCTGAGAACTTATTTAAGATCCAGTTCTCTACAGTACCAAAAAGACCACCTTGGAGTGATGACATAGAAAACCAACATTTGGTTTCCTAAAGAACCTTTCAGTGGATTGTTCTTTGAGGCATAGACTTTTTAATGAGCTGTGTCTGTGTGGAGAACCTATTTCCTAAGTGTAAATTATCAGATAATGAAATGGTTTTCCTAGAACCATTAAAGCCAAGAATAATTTAAAAAGCTTTATTTTTACACCAAGTAGTGGCTCCATAGTTATTGGAAAAATCAGGAGAATTCAGTGGTTATTATCATTTCCACATGATATGTGGTAACAACGAATGCCGGTAATTCTTGGTAAAAGCATCCATGGTAATCATTATACAATGTTTTTTTCAATCAGTTTTTAGCTTATCTACCTTTTTTCTTCTTCTGACATTTATTTTGACCATCAGTGACCTTGTCTGCTTTGTAACACATACTCAGCACCTGGACTTGAGCATGTTATTTGTGGCTTTTTGGCAGGGGTTAAGTGAGTGTACGCGTCTGCTGGTGTCATTGAGAGGCGTAGATCTTCTTCTAAGTCCTCCTTGATCTTAGAGATGTGGGCTTGCTAAGCAGTGACCTAGCTCTTCCTCAGTGACCTCTGTTCTGATCTCACAGCTTTAGACAGGCAACTCCTTAAAGTCCCCCAAGGGCTTTCATTACAGACCACCAGCTATATAAGGCTCTGTCACCACCAATTACAGCCCACAGTCAGCCCGTCTTGTCCCCGCAACGTGTCTGTCTGCTGCTGCCATAGAGGTGGGCCTGGGTCAGCCCTTCCTCTGTTCTCTGCTTCAAGTCTCCCAGCAGCTGTGCTACCACATTGCCACATGTCTGTGTTTGCTCTGATCTTCGAACTTCAGTGCCATGGGTCTCTCTGCTGACGTTAGCCTGTTAGCCACAGCAGTCTGCTCTTTTGCCACAGGACCACACCACTGAGAAAACAATTGTACTTGGAATGGACCAGATTCAGACATGTACGTGATTTTTACATCAACTATTCCCAACATTAATCAACATTAAGGACAAAATTATGTGGTTGTATAATGTGGAACCAATGTACGTACACACAAGATAAAGGTAAAATGGATTTAAAAAAAAAAAAAACACTACTGGATCCCTAAAGAACCATACAATGGATTCATTTTTTTCTGGAATCATATGAGAACCAAGCTGAGAACCAAGTCAAGTAAATTCAAAGCATATTTTCGACCGGTGTTTTTCTGCATTCAGTTGTGCTGCAGTGCTGGGCATTCATTCTCGCTGTGCCACTCCATGCCTGCAGCAGCTGTCATCAACTCTCAGCTCTTCTGGGAGAATGACTGGAGATAATCCTACCTCTTAATTATCATCAGCACCATCCTGATAGGCTGGATTCTGCAGTGGGCTATGCTTCTTGCCATGAACCGCTGCTGGCTAATGTCTAGCTAATGTGTCCAAAGTGGTATAGGTATGTGGGTGGCAAAGGTATTAATACATTACATTAAATATACATTAAATTATTCATTAAAATAATGAATTATTAAAATTTGATTACTCTTCTGATATGGGAACTACTTCTGATGTCCACTAACAATAACTTGCACACTGATGTATGTGTATTCATTAGAGGCAGGCTTTTGCATTCATTTCAAACTGAAGGCAGTGGAAAGCATAGCAAATAACACTATCATCCCACACCCAAAATACTGGAGATTGAATTGTCTATTACCCAGGAAGCCAAATGCTAAACTAATAATAGGAACATGGTACATTCTCATACCATTGTAAGCAGCCATTTATGTGATTGCTAGGTAGGTAAATGTTTACAATGATTGACAAGAGTGGTCTTTTAAAATGTATTTAATATCTAGTTGTACTATTCTGATGTAAGTACTTCATTAGGTGAAGAATTACATTTCTATTCTGGTGGTTATTTCTATTTGCTAAACAAGACTGTACATGCAACATACTATACATAGATACATGTAAGATAATAATGATTGGTGATTGTTATTGGCCCAGAAAGTTCTGTGCCCTTTGTCGAGCTCCATAACAATGATGTAGACCTTGGACTATGGTCTTACATGTGCATTTCTGGAAGCATCTACATTGTGTGCTCACCAGAGGTCGAGTCAACAGTATGATGGATGAGCAGAGTGTACCATCCTGCACCACAGGGGTGTTCCTGGAGATTAAGGACATAATAGTCTGCTTTCCTGTCCATCTGTGCCTCTTTTTTTCCATTGACCTCAGCCTGAGTTAGCCAGACATGTAGCATTACCTGTTACCATTCTCAGATCAATGTGTCTTCCAAGACAATATTATTATTATATTATATACAGTGCGTACGGAAAGTATTCAGACTCCCTTGAATTTTTCACTCTTTGTTATATTGCAGTCATTTGCTAAGTTTTTTCCTCATTAATGTACACACAGCACCCCATATTGACAGAAAAACCCAGAATTGTTGACATTTGTGCAGATTTATTAAAAAAGAAAAACTGAAATATCACATGGTCCTAAATATTCAGACCCTTTTGATCTAATACAGCCATGAGTCTTTTTGGGAAAGATGCAACGAGTTTTTCACACCTGGATTTGGGGGTCCTCTGCCATTCCTCCTTGCAGATCCTCTCCAGTTCTGTCTGGTTGGATGGTAAACGTTGGTGGACAGCTATTTTTTAGTCTCTCCGGAGATGCTCAAATGGGTTTAAGTCAGGGCTCTGGCTGGGCCATTCAAGAAAAGTCACGGAGTTGTTATGAAGTCACTCCTTTGTTATTTTATCTGTGTGCGTAGGGTCTTGGTCTTTTTGGAAGGTAAACCTTTGGCCCAATCTGAGGTCCTGAGTACTTTGGAGAAGGTTTTGTCCAGGATATCCCTGTACTTGGCCACATTCATCTTTTCCACATTCTCGATTGTAACCAGTCGTCCTGTCCCTGCAGCTGCAAAACACCCCGATGCTTCACAGTTGGGACTGTATTGGACAGGTGATGAGCAGTGCCTGGTTTTCTCCACACATACTGCGCTGAGGAGAGGCTTCCGTTTGGCACTCTGCCATAAAGTGTAGTGACTTTCTACAACTTTCTCCCGACTGCATGTCTGAAACTCAGCCACAGTGATCTATGGGTTCTTCTTTACCTTTCTCACCAAGGCTCTTCCCCTAATAGCTCAGACGGATAGCTCTAGGAAGGGTTCTGGTCATCCCTAAAGTCTTCCAGTTAAGGATTATGGAGGTCACTGTGCTCTTAGGGACCTTAAGTGCCACAGATATTTTTTGTAACCTTGGCCAGATCTGTGCCTTGCCACAAATCTGTCTCTGAGCTCTTCAGACAGTTCAGTTGACCCAGTGATTCTCATTTGCTCTGACATGCATTGTGATCTGTAAGGTATTTTAAAGACAGGTTTGTGGCTTTCCTAATCAAGTCCAGAGAGTATAATCAAACACAGCTGGACAGAAATGAAGGTGTAAAACTATCTCAAGGATGATTAGAAGAAATGGACAGCCCCCGAGTTAAATTTGAGTGTCACAGCAATACTTAAGAACATGTGATATTCAGTTTTTCTTTTTTAATACATCTGCACAAATGTCAACAATTCTGTGTTTTTCTGTCAATATGGGGTGCTGTGTTTACATTATTGAGGAAAAAATTAACTTAAATGATTTTAGCAAATGGCTGCAATATAACAGAGTGAAAAAAGTAAGTGGGTCTGAATACTTTCCGTACCCACTGTATATTATATTACATTATATATTATATATTTTATATATATATATATATATATATATATATATCTTTGAAGCCCTGGCCCAGCCCTTAAAAGTGTGAGGGTCTGGCAGTTTTTTTTTTAAAAAACCCTGCAATCTGAACAGCCAATAAGAATGTTATATAGCCCTGGTCCCTGTGAGCAAATATTTATACCATGATGAAGAAGGACTAAACAAAGTGAAGGATGTTGTGCCAATGGAGTGTAATTTAGATATTTGTGTTTGCTCTTTGGCCCATCTGCTGTTATATATGTATGTATCTCATAATCTTACTAATAACATGACAGTCCTTGCATACCCTGTTGAGCTAGAGTAGAACGGGATGACAGGATGTCCAGTCTCGTATGTGACTGGTCCCCAGAACCCCAGTGCTTAGGCCAGTAATATCACCATGTTCATATCACTGTGTTGAGTGCAGAATGGGTGCAAGAGTAAGCTGCCTGCAGTCTGCTGGTCTGCAGTCCCCAGTGGATATAGAATGGCACTCAAAAGTCTGGCAGGCATTATTTAAGTAGGGTTCACTGTGGTCTGCTGTAGCCAAGTTGGTGTACTGTGTCACCGTAGTATGACATCATGACTGCGGGCGGTGTATTTTCTTGCCTTGTAATGAATGGGTTGTTTTGTTAACTTATTCCGTTATTTATTACTACATGAGCAGGTGGATTGTTTTGTTGTTTTCCAGCTGCTAACACATCTGAGCAAGGTATCCCTTGTTGTTTAGTTATAATCTTAAAGCATATTATTCAGTAGCTGCTATAATTAGGTACACTTGCCTCGAACCTAAACACATTGGCCATTTTGTGAAGTAGTTACTTACTGTGGCCCATTTGTGCAGAATTATCTTTTCCGCAATGGACAGGATCTCTTTATATCTGGTCCGTTGTGGTTAGAACCTAACCACAGATGAAGGGCTAGTCGATGACTAACACCAGTTGTGCTATGAACTATCACCTGTAACGAGGTAGGTGTGTCTAATAAAGTGACAAGCACTGTTGACATGTTGACAAGTGACATGAACATGTGACATGAATCCATTGGGAATCTCCGAAAAGTGTCCTGAAAGCATCTTGTTCTTTCCAGAGTCAGGCAGAAGCCCACTACAAGGGGAATCGCCATGCCAGGAGAGTCAAAGGCATCGAGACCTCCAAAACTCGTCCACAGGAAAGTGACAAACCTCCCCCTGGACCCACCTCCTCCCCCTCACCAACAGGCGCCCCGCCACCCATCACCGATGCTGACTCCAGCAAATCAGGTCCGAATTTAAAATGCATACACCAAAGAAAACACATTATCAAAAAAAGCACTGACAAAAACTATAGTGCTCTGGATTAATACGATGTAAGAATGTGGAAAAAAACATTTACAGTTTTGTTTCCCTGCAGAATAATACAGGGAGTCTCAACAATGTGAGATTCAAAATGTTTAAATTAGGCCTTCATGGACTAAGTCTGCTTTCTAAAAGAGGAAGCTCATTATTTACATAAAATCAACAGATTTAGTCTTAATATTATGCATGGAATCAGAACCATAGATGCATATTTCTGGTCAAAATCTATACATATGCACATTCTCTGTCTCTAATTGTAAGATATTTAGGGTTATATTATTGTTAATAAATAAATCTCAAATAGTAAATGTGGCTTGCACTACTGTCAGACACTTACATCTAATTTTTAGCATTTTTTTTTTTGAATGATGTTTGCCGTGCATGTAACAGTTTTTACAAAAATAACATTATTAAAGAAAAAAGGTTTTGTTGTCTTTATATATAGTAACCATTTCAGATATAGCAAATCCATGGTTGGATAATCACTTTGTTGCTGCTGAATTTTTTTTTAATGTGAACTTAAAATTAAAACGACAACACATTAACAAGCCACTCTTTAATATCTGACTTTTATCTTTAGAGCTGCTGCTTTTTTCAGTGCACTAGTTTCAGGCCCTGCTCTGCGGCAACTTATCCCTGGAAATAGTACAGCAAGGCTGCTAATAGACAGAGCAATCTTCGGTTGTGGTTCAGAAATCCTTGAAAGAGGTCAGGGCGAAGGCCTCAAATATCGGTCCTCTTTTAGAGGCTGAGCTCATGTATTTTGAGTGACTTTGCACGGTGCTGCAGTACCATGGCACTACTTTTGTGTCTTTATTAAGCGGGACCAGCTGAAGTGCTTATGACACCATGGGTGGGATGAGTGGGTATTAGAAAGCCATTTGTCTCCGAATCAAAATAAACTGTAGGACTGATAGGGGCTGACTGGGAATGATTGGATGAGGGAATAGTGGATGGAGGGGTGGGGTTCAAAAGTCCCTGTTTCTTCAGACATAGGTGTTAGAACTGAGCAGATTGTATTGATTGAATTGTACATGTGACCTAAGTTTGGATTGCCTGCAATCATCATTTTAATGACCCAAGTACATCTCGACGTGAATTTGTCTGCTGAGTCGCACTTTGCCT
>JBBPDH010000130.1:22426646-22449944 GCA_037974565.1 Clupeocharax schoutedeni
TCTCTTATACGAGTAAGGGAGGTTGTGTGTGGATAAAAAAAAGTGAAAGAGCAAAATAGTTCAAAAGTCTGGAGGATTAGCTGGGAGCTGGCAGGTTGAGTGGGCTGAAAACAAAAACCTAGGTGAAGTGCCTGTGTGTGTCAGTTGGTCTCCAACTTGGCCCACTTCACTTCAAGTTATGAACAAAACACAACCAAACCCATCTTAATAAATGTGATTAGAAAATAGTTATAAAATAAAAGTACACAGCTTTGTAAAACATGATTACTGTCATGCTGTGTGTGAGTAAGGGAAGGGGGAGGATGCAGGGCTAAGTGAAAATGAACAAACAGTTTAATAAACAGAACTTCAAAACACAAAAACAAGACTACAGAAAACCAAGGGAAACCCAGACTCAGGATATAAACAGAAAAACACAAACAGAAATAAAACCAGATCAACAAAACAGGCAAGATTCCTATCTATAGGAATTTTAGGCTGATCAGATAATGTAGATAATGTGTTGCTGACCTCACTGCAATCTCAAAACATAAGCAGAAACGTGGCAACAGTATTCATGTTGCAGACAGTGCAGTACGGTGTGGGAACACCTGCCGAATGGTATGGAGTCAGCCCTATGTCTGAGTTTAAAATAAACCTTAATTAACCTTATTAACCTTATAAATTAACCTTAAAATTAAAACTTCATTCATTTATTTTTCAACCAATAATTTTGAGCAACATCCTAACAAAGGTTCTAATAAAAGTACATGTGTTTAGTAAAATATGACTACATGCTGCTCCAATAAAAAAAAAAGATGGGGATGAACAAGATGGGGATAATTAAACACATACACATACATTAAATTCTTAAGAATGTGTTGAAGAACTTTATACATAAAGTGTTTCTCTCATTCTGGCCTGTGGGCCTTGGTGGACTTTGACCTGGACATAAATTTGAACCATATGTTAGCTAAAAAAAATGTCGAAAATCATCAAAACCTCACATAAACAGACAGGTCCAGGGATTTCTTCACCTCCTTCCCTCTCCAGCTTACTTTCTGCCCTCACACTCCTCTTTCCATTCACTCACCATCACCAACTGAGTGCTGGATCAAATCATTAGGAAAGTGGGAAGCACCCAAAGCTGCTTGACATTTTCCAAAGGTTGTGAGCAAGTGCTGGATTGCCCTTTTCAGCTTCACCCTACTTGTCACTACAGATTTGAGTGAATCTTAGGGTGAAAGAAACTGATTAGGTTGCTGCAAGGAATCTGTACCAAGGCAACTTTACTATATTTCTTCTGTCAAGTTTCTTAGAGTACATGTGTGTTCAGACAAGACAAATCCTGCCTTATATAACAATCTCTGCTATCTATGTTGTTCTTCCTGTCCACGATCTGCTGGTGGTCTTTCCTCTATAGAAGAGTACAGAGAGGCCAGGGTTGAACAGATAGCCATGTCTCTCTCTCAGGGATTTACTCAGACATAGAAAGCAATCATATATTCATGAAGGCCAGGAGGAATTCTAGCGGGAGGGAGCCAAAACAAGCCGGCCCATGATCTAAATGTGAAACCAGATACATGTGAAAGAATGCCTTTTTCCGTCCAATCCTCGATCTTGTGACCCTCCCCCTCACAACACTCACATACTTCCAGAATTCCTGCGTATCGGCCATTAGCTCATATCTCTCAGCGGTTTCTTTGTTTTGATGGCTTTCTGTTCTACCAGTTTCACAGCACAGCTTTCGTGATGCTGACAGTCCCAAGGGAGCCAGCAGCTGCAGTCCCATCTGCCTGCTAGAAGCCCAATGTCTGGGGGTAGAACAGAATGGAGTGTGTGATGTGTGCCATAAAGTTTTGAGGGCATTATCTAGTGGCTCACTGAGGTTTTCTTGATTAGCTCACACTTGCACCCTTTATAATAAAGGCTTTTTTGGAGCAATGTCATAAAACAATGGTCATTGGCTCTTCTCCTAGAGATCTACTTTCCTGCAGAATTTAGTTTAAAGCTAATCAAGGAATCAATTTCAACCCAATTAAGGACTTCTGAAGAAGTGAATTTGGTGGAGCAGGTGTGACAAGAAATCGGTAGAGATCGGTAGATCTCCAGGAACATTGGTCACCGCTGCCATAGAATAATCACTTTCAGAACATTAAACTTTAAAGAACATTTTTTTTAATGACATGCAATCATGTAGAACTTAAACTTGAACCTGCACATGGTGCAGTGACGGTTCAGTGAATTAGTATAGAACCATAACACTGTGTGAATATCATTTAAGTCTTACAGGTTTCTTGCCTTTATCTGTACCGTGGCTTCATTTTATAGATGTTCACGTGTGGGTTTTTCACATTTGTTTCTTTTGGTCATCTTGCAAGAGTGTGTGTGTGTGTGTGTGTGTGTGTGTGTAGCTGGAAAGGGAGGGAGAATTCCCACGCTTCAATAGAACTACCCCATGTGATGCTGAGCTGGATTCAAAACTGTTATTATTTATTGAGGATTTGCTTTCATGCTTCATTGGAGCCAGCCTCTTCCAGCAGGAAGAAAGACAATACCCAGGTCTGAACAGTCACCTTCTAGACCGCCACGGGGGTAGAGTTTCAGCTGCTGTCAGGACACCCAATCGAATGAATCTATCTCCACACCGAGAACTTGTTTCCTGGACACAGACAAAGCTAAGGCCCTGGGGAGAAAGAGGCCGGGTCAGTCCAGAGGGATCTAGATGCAGGTTTGACATGTTTACTCCCTTTTGGTTTCACTCCTTCACGATCCCTCTTTCCCTCATGAAGGGTTCCAATAATACCAGTCTTAAAAACATCCCATGGCCTATTACATCCCAAGCTTGCATAGACGGCACTTCTGGCCTGCTGTTACGACCGAAGTTTGTTAGTGCGCAGAGCCTGAATATAGAAATAGAAATAGGAAAACATGACCCATTGGTTTTCTCACACTTCCTAGCATTTCTCTGGGACCATTCATCACAGAATCTTTACTCAATAAAAAGTTCAGCTGACGTTCTAAAATGCAGTTAAACTGTGTAGTACTCTTTGTCCACTGGGAGGTGCAATCATCATCAGAAGATCACAAGTTGCCACAGATTACAGGATTATAATTGACCTTGCTCTCTGTGGATGGCCCACAATCCCTCCACCCCCATTACCCAGAACAATGCTTTTTGTTGAATTGGTACTTGGCATTTTCTTTGAAAAATAAACTAAAAGAAATGGAGTTTCTTATGACGTCAGTGATTAGCTCCTACCACCACTTCCATACCTATCTCTAAAACTGCTATGAGTTGTCTATAATGTTCATTAATGAGAAAATGATATAGAATAAAGTAATGTGCAGTTTTTCACTGGTCCATTCAACATTAAATGTTCACACAATGTAAAGAGCAGCTGCCATTTTAAATGGTGTAAAAAAAGAAAAAGAGTTACGAAATGTTCTTGTGACAGAAACGATAAGCTCCTAGCAGTCTTTCCCTAAGCTTTCCTAAATCTCCTTGACTGTTTCTGTCACCATGCACCTCATAAGCCACAGAAGCAGCATTTCCACAACACCCTGAGTCTGTAAAGATGACAAGAATGGTTTGGTAAACTAGCGGCTGCTGCTGGACAGGAGATGTGCATGTGTATGACTCAGTGTTCAGAGCAGAAGCCAGAATGAGAGAGAGAGAGATAGAGTGTCAACATTATCCCTCTCCATAATTAATCAGCTGCAGTGCTCATTGGGCCTTATGTTTCAGGGCTCGTTAATGATTAATGAGGGGTGGGGCAATGGGTGGCTTTTGGCCCTCTCTCCTATCAGACCCTTCTAACACACCTGTCACACATTCACAGGCCATGCTGCTGCTGTTCAGTCTGCTGCTATGAAGCAACTAGGGATGTCTTAGGGTACCATTTTGCTTCCAGTACTAAAATACAGTCCCAACCATACGCATGAATCATTTTAGATTTGGCTCAAGTGTGTTTTGCTAACAGCTGGCTAGCAAGAAATGATGCAAAATGTATTGGTGCTAAAATAAGATTTCTTTATAATGGTGTCAGGGATCATAATGTCACAAGAAAAGGCATTATATTTAATGTTTTATTTAATAAGCAGCGGGTCATCGTGTATCCTCTGAGGTCACACTGATATTTTATATATTCTGCAGATATACACAGATCCACAGAGACAAATTTAATCACATTACAGCTAAATGTGGGGCAGCGAGGCTTGCCTAAGTAAAAAATAATGCATTATTAAATCTGCAAATTAATCTGCTAAATAGCACCACGATTATATGTTCTGTCGAAACACATCGAGATGTACTACTGTGCCCCTCTGTGCATGTGCAGATTGACTGACACACCCATAAATCTGTGCCATCTTGGGACACTGGCAGCTGTATAAGTTCAGTAAATGCTTTTATAGGAAAAAATGTGTGTGATTAGTTTATATTAAGTAATCAGAGAGCTTTTAAATAATTAGGTTAATATTTTCAATTGCGTGATACCCCTAATAATTAGAAAATGATACTTTATTTACATTTACATTTACGGCATTTAGCTGACGCTCTTATCCAGAGCGACGTACATCAGTGCTTAAGAAGTCCACAACTGTTTCTTACTCTTACTCTTTCTTTATGTCACCTTTCTCTATGACCGCGGTGTAGGCCTACAGAATAAAATGGCCTCTAGTGTGCTTCTTAATAAGCCCAGTATAGCGAGTCATTTTAATGTCTTAATCAGCTCCCATACTAGGTTTTCAGTTCGGATCTGATCAAAAATAAAAAAGTTGTAACGCAAAGAATTTACTAGATTCAAATATGTGTATCTTCTCCATGTAAATAAATACATTTGGCATGTTATGTGATTATGCATTAGATTTTATCCATGTTGAAATGAGGTTCACAGTTGAATTAAGTACATTCAGTCACTCTTGGCAGTGCAGAATATATAGGAAAATGCTTCTTGGAAATGTGCAGAGGATTTAAAAATCTTGTTTTACTGCCTTATTTGTGTAGTTTGCATAGTTCAACCACAACAATTCTGCTACAGTTAAATACCTTGCCCACTTTTGGCTCTCTGTGCCTGGTTGTAGCCAGTGGAAAATAATATTTAGTGTTGTGTTCTGAACCCGCTCTTAAAATATTTATGATATGGCTTGCCTGTGTTTGGATAGTGGTTCTGTTTTTGGTAGTTTATGCAAGATTTGACTCATTTCAGTGTGAAATATTTGTGCTGCGGAAGAAGGGATGGTTTTGCTATCATTTAAAGTATGCAGGACAGAGTGCAGCACATGTTCGAAGGACACCTGGTGTAGTGCGTGAGCAAGGGATGGTTTTAAATGGCTGTGTTTCAGCATAGAGAGGATCATGAGAACGCGCTTACAGTGCCCCCACTCACTCTTCTAGAGTTTAACCCAAACCGCATGCACGCTGCAGACTCCACAGTTCCTCTCTAACCTCTCTAATGCTTTTCAACAGACCTGATGTTTTGCTTAGAGAACATATCTGGGTTTGTGTGTGAGTCTTCATGTGAGTATGTAACAAGAGAATGGGTGTGTATGTGTTTGGAAAGAACTGTAATTATTAGGTCAGTTTGAGACTTCATTAAAGCAACATGCCAAGGGCCACTGTTAGGCAACGGAGTAGTTTATTGCTTTTAATAAACAGCAATACGATTAAATACACCAGTGTTCTATATAAAAAAAAACTAAATATACTGAAATAATAATAATAATTGCAATAAAGACTGTTAACCAAAGGCTACTGTTACCAAGCAGTATAAAATTTTGTGTTGTTTTTTTGGTATACAATCATTGATTGGGTTTCAATATATACAATATACTCCGTCAGGTTGTATAAAACATATATGATACATGTCAAAGGCCCAATACAGATTAACCAATCAGAACAGAGGTCATGTAACAGATACAGTAAAACAGTCTGTTTGATTCTGAAGGGGAAAGGAAGGTCATTTATCACATTTGTCTACTCAATAGTAAACCTCTGGGAATAATTAAAAACATAGGACTAAATGTAGAATATGGATATCCTTTTATAACTTGATGCATTGAAACAGATTTAAGTGTATGTGTGTAGTCAAATTGTAAATTGAGTATTTTACAACATCTTTGTATGTGAATAGTCATATTTTAGAACTAGAGCTATCCATTCACCCACGAATATGTTTGTGCATTCACTCCTCTGGTGTGACAATAGCCTGCAGAACTGTGTGTGTATAGATAGTCATTACTGTGAATATTAGGCCATAAGGGTTGTTTGTTCGAACATCCTGTATCTACCCACAGAGGCATTCCCCTTTATTCTGCACTTTCATCCAGCTGATCTTCGCCTGGAACCCATACAGGCCCACATCTGCTCTCCAAACTGAAAAAAGAGAAAGAGAGGAAGGGAGAGAAAGAGAGACATTGAGCAAGAGAGAGAAATGAATGTTGGGGGCGTCCAGAATGAGTGCAGTAATCTTGCTTTTCCACCTGTCACACAGAACCTAAAATGACAACTATAGAAACAAGACATTTCCGTATTCAAACAGAGTGTTTCTGCTACATAAAATGTTATGCATGGTGCCGCTTAACAGTGCTAAGGGAATAAACGTGAAAAAAACTGCATGTGTAAGAGTTTGTATAAGAGCTCACAGCCAACCTTGCGTTAAATGATAAAATCATACGTAATCCTTAAAAATGAATTGAGCGTTTAAAGTCTGTTTACGTTCCTTGTCCTTGTCCTTACTATTCCTCCATTTAATATAGAGGCCACAAGACCACAATCTGGGACTGAATGTGTTCCCCAGGGCCTCTGGTTGGGAAGATATCCTTCTGGTTTTGCTGTAAGTGACAGGCTGAACTCTGTAATACTCTTCCACCCAAATTTAGGGGGTCTTTGCAGCACTCCACCCAAACAGGCGAATGCCAGAGGCATTACTCATAGGAGGGCTTGTCTCATTTGAAACAGGCTTAGATACTGTACACTTGTGGCCTGAGTGTATGTATGTGAACTCTCACAATAAAACAGGGTTGACCTCTAAGACCCCCCAAAAATGGTGGAAAAAAGGGCTTGTTCTCTTTCACTTTCTCACCCAAAAATAACACAGTACAGGGAAAAAAACATCCGTCTGTTTTCCATTTCATTCCCTCAGCACAGAAGGGTGAAACCACATCACTCGGTCCACTCCTCTGCTCTGTGTGTCAACTTACTGAAGAGTATCCCTTTCATTAGTACTCACAGATTAAAAAGAGCACTTTATAGCTTGATTCATCACATGTAATGTACCAGAAATACCTTTTTATGCTAGTTGTAAGTGTTGTGCTTCATGGACTGGTATTTTGAACACAGTTTTTTATGTGTTTTTTTTTTTCATAAATTCTGTGGTGTGTGCGACTTGGCAGGTGTTCAGGGCCAGTCTGGTCTGAGGTTTAAGGGGAAAAAACTGGCAAAAACACTTAGACTTGAAACACTCACTTTCCAGTCCACATTTTATTGTCAGAAATGCAGTAAACAAAACTTCAACCTTTATACAGAGAATGCACCATTTGATATAATGGTATTGTTTGCTTTGTTTTGTAGATGAGACGCAGCCTGGCCCTCAGTTGAACCGGCCTGTGGTGGGCCAGGGGCCAGTGCCTGCATCCACTTCTCCTACCCCAGACTCCCCTGGTCCCTCTGTTGGAGCCCTCATGCTAAGCCCTGCCACCCCTCTGCCCCCACCTCCTAGCACCTCCTCCCCTGGCTGTGGCTCCACCAACCCGGAACAGGCTGGACCTGGAGCCCCTGCAGCAACTGTGGCCGCCTCCGGCAACCCCGAAACAGAGGAGGACAAAGCCAAGAAGCTGTTGTATTGCTCACTGTGTAAAGTGGCCGTCAACTCTCTCTCACAGCTAGAGGCTCACAACAAAGGTGAGCTTCATCTGCAGCCCTTCAGGTGCCAGAAAGGTTTTTTTTGATGCTACAAGTGAATCACTTTTAGTTCCCTTAAGAAACTTTCAGTGGAACACCCTAACCAACCCACTTCTGTTCTCCAACAAACAACAACTGGTGTGCAGAGCTTTTGTGCGATTGCTGGAACTCTAGAATGTTCTTCTTTCACCCTGTTCTAGAATGTTTTCCCCTATTCTTCCTGAATTCACAGTTTAGACAGTGCGCAGCTTACTAATACCAAATAAACTGATAAGACACAGAGCAGTCATGCTCCATGCTGCAGCAGGCATCTTCTACAGTTCAGAGAGGTTACTGTATTCTCGAATGTTCTCCCCATTCACACTGTTCTGGAATGTTCTTCCTTACTTGCAGTTCTTGAATATTCCTCCTCTCTTCACACTGTTCTATAATTCTGTTCAGATTCACAATGTTCTCAGACGTTCAGACTGTTCTAGAACACTATGATTCACACTTTAATAGAACATTAGCCAACTGTCAGCATTAAAAATATTTAATAAAAGTAGATAGTTTGCTGGGGGTACTGGGCCAGTGGTCCCTGTACTGTGATGGTGAAGTCATTTTATACTGGAATAGAGACAGGTCCCCGAGTTAACAAATTCAACACAGGTGTTTGGTTACTTAAAGCAAGGACTTTCCGTCACAGCTGCCCAAAAATGATGAGACCGAGGCACGGTGCACTCTAAGATGTTAGTAACTAAATTGTTACTACAAGTCTGTCCAGGCCCTGCATACCTACATGAGGCTGCCCTGCTAAATGTGTAATTATTTACACAAGTCACCTGCTAAAAAATGCATGATCTAGCCTGTATTTTGAAGTGCAGAAATATGCACCACACTTGACTGAGCTGGAAGGGTAGACTAGCAATTATGGTCACTGCAAAACGGCTGTTTAAAGGTCTAAAATCAGATAGCTGCTGTGTGTCTGCACTCACTTTTCTATGATTTACACATGACTAGGCCTTTTTTACAATGCCCATGCGGCATGAAAAACCATAATGGCAGTATTAGTCAAGAGCAGTTACATTTATTACTGCATTTAAGCACTGAAGTATCTGTTATTGTTTCCTAACTTAAGGTGGTATTCTTTTTAACTACAGCTTACAATCAGCATTCCTTTCAGTGCACTATATTCAGTAGGTTTGTTTCCTTTTGTGCATCACAATTACTATACACTTGAGTACAGTATGCTCAGTGTTTGCTATTATACAGTCTGATATATGATGTATTAGGACAATACACTAAAGTATTCATTTTAGCCTAGCATACTCAGTATAACCTTCAGAATCGGTTCAGGTGCCCTGTACAGTGTACCAAGCAAGGCATGGGCTTTATTCCCTTAAGTAGAACATAATCCGTATTTATCATTTAATTTAGTGTACACAATGTTCATTTAAATGCAGTATGTTTAGTATTCCTTTTATTAACCTATAGTACACTCAGTATTCCCTGCTGTGGAATGAAATAAGTAAAGTATACTGCATAGTTCCCTTCAGTATTTCCTTCACCACAGTATACCTCAGTATACCCAGCAGGCATGATTCCTTTAGTAAAGTATACTCAATATTCCCTTAAGTTCAGTTTACTCAGCATTCCTTTAAATACAGTTTTCTTTTTAGTACACTATATCTTTATTCCTTTTAGTACAATGTGTTCATTGTTACTTTTAGCACGTTTGAAATATAGCATACTAAGTATTTGCTTTGGAAGAAATTGGATTAGTACAGAATACTTTCCTTTAAGCACAGGCAGTGTTCTTGGTTTTCCTTTAGTATATTTATATTAAGCAGATAAATCACACATGCAGATTCTCATTATTACAGTATGCTAAATACTCCCTTTAATGGAGTGTACTCAGCATTTACTTCCCTGGGGGTTTAACAGTGTTTGCGTTAACATATATCACCAGTCCTGTGTCAACAGTTATGCACAAGCATAGAGTGATGTTTCTTCTTAGAAAGTGTGACTTTTACCCTAAACAGCATGTGGGACATGACTGTCTTTTTATGTGTTTTGGATTACTTCAGCTCTTCATTTGGTGGTTAAGCAGCCTCTCCTTATCCAGATCAAAGTCATGTCATTAAAGGTACATTGACTAGGCAGGCTTATAAATCACTTTATCAGATGATTTCCAGATGATATTAATGTCCTGAATCACCCGCTAATTGTGTTTGACCCCTGTTACTGGCACCCATGTTCTCTTGTTTTTTTTCAGGAAATAAATACAAGCTCAAATTCTCACTTTGATGTTTTCACATCAAGAGTCATGTCTTGTAGTGAGGTTTTAAAGCAGACACTGTGAGCTGTTTGGGTGTGTGGGAGGGTTAATTGTCCTTTCTTAAGTATAGAGAGTATAGCAATCTGGAAGTCATATAACCAAACAAATCTTTAAAAAATTACTGAGGCCCAAAAATAAAAGCACATGTGCAGACGTGGAGCGATACAGTGGAAGTGACTGGAGAAATGAAGGCTGAAGAGCTGGAAGGGCTCAGTGTTTGCTCATAAAGATGGCTCTGCTGGTTTCCTCAGTCTGTTAGCCAACATCATGTGTCAATACTTGTGTCATCTGTTTGTTTATGCCCCGACCGTATTTACAGACCAGGCCCAGACAGAGAGGAGAGCGACTCTTATTGTCTGTCCAAATTGGAAGCAAGATGGGGACAAACATTGCAAGAGTGCACTTTTGGCCAGCATGTCTTTCTCTCCCTGCCCTCTCTCTCCCCCCACACTCTTCCCCTCACCGTAACCCAAACTCCACACACACACCGCCCAGGGATTTGGGGGAGCAAGGCGAATTCTCGGTCAAATTAAGTTGATGGCTGCTTTTCATTTAAGCAAGAAGGGGTGTGGAAATGACTGGAACTATTTTTGCAGCCACACCAAAACACGCAATTCTAAATGAAGGGATTTGGCAGAGCTGTTATGTTTTTATGCGTTTGATGAAGAACGGTCTTCGGTTTTCAAGCATGTGGCTAGTGTGTGCTCTCCATCTTCATCCTCACAGGCCAGCAACACGACACTCCAACATTTAAACAGAAACATGTGTTCGACTTTATTAAGCCCAGCAATGAAAATTGATGAAGTTCATGTTTGGCAAAACATTGTGTCTGCGAGTCAAAGAGCTAAAGAATGCTGTTTTGCAACAACAGTGCAATAGCACAGCCTTAACTGTTGCCTTTATTGCTTGAGACAAAACTCAGCACTTGATTTATAAATAAATTGACTGCATTTGCTGGAACATAGCAAGTACCTGCATCAGGCCTTCCGGATGACAGGCTGACGGATTCTAAGGGAAAGTGATTCTAAAGGAAAGTAAGGATATATGTTTCCATTAAAAAGGCAAGGAAGCAGAAAACATAGAAGAAAGATTTTCCACTATATCTCTATCCATGTCAGTGTTTCCAGCCACTTTAGCAAAGTGCCTGTGCAGTTTCATGCAGTGTGGTGTGAAGATTGCAGACTGAGCCCCCCTAGTGCCCGAGGCAAGTCATTACTACTCACATGTGTTCATTTAAAGCAGAAACTTGTGAAATCTCTAAAGCGTAAAAGAGCCCCTTTCTTTCCCTTGAGGTTTGGTGGTACAGTAAGAAGGTAATGCAGACCATTATTCTGTGTCACGGAGCAGATAGTGTTAGTCTGACTTATAACTGAGTTGAGTGTTGCCTGTATATTGCCTCTGCTGTTATTCCTCTGAAATATCCCCCTTCTGGTTTGGTGAAGCAAATGATTTATTGAGTGCAAGAGTTTAGCACCTCTTATTGCAGTGAAGCCTTTTTTTAAATAACCATGCTATGAATTTTGGTATATTTTAAAGGGATCATATCTTACATTGTATTTAATGTGGTTTAATGTACCAAAAGCATCCCTAATTCATAGATACATGAACAGTTTCTGATGTCTCTTTATCACATAGACCTCTGCTCTGACTTGTTTCCCTTATTTTTGAGTGTAGACCTAATAGGCAAATACAGGAAGATGTGTATGGTTTTATGACAAAAATATTCATTTAAAGTTTAAAGCCCATACATTTGTGCTGTGAGTGGAAATAGAATATTTCAGTTACATACAACATTATTTTAAAAAATGTGCAAGGCTGGTAATTTTGTTATTATCCAATTAGTGATTTTTGTGATGAAAACTGTATGACTGTGTACATTTTACATATTTGTACAAATGTGTGTGGCCATTATTGTCCAAGACACATTTTCCATAAGATGCAATAAAATTGTTGATTTTAATTCAGTTATGTATCGATGTCTTTTAGGCACCAAACACAAAACCATTCTGGAGGCCCGGAGCGGGCTGGGCCCCATTAAGGCATACCCCCGTCTGGGCCCCAAGCCCAGTGGAGAGCAGGGAGGTGGGGCAACAGACCCCAACACTCAGGAACGCACCTTCCACTGTGAGATCTGCAACGTGCGGGTCAATTCGGAACTACAACTCAAACAGGTGAGAGAACAGGAGGAAGCAGGAGCTCTCGTTATGCTGAAACTAGTGGTGGAATTTACTGAACTGTGCTGATGCGCTATACATATATACACACACACACACAGGTCCTCGAGTTACTACAGTCTTGACTTACGATGTTTTGATTTTACAGAACTTACTCCCACTCTCGACTTACACCATTAGCCGTGTACTGACAGACTATGTGTGTGAACTAGTTTCGTTGAGCGCGGTGGAAGAATACACAGTAAAGAGGCATATGAGTGAGGGAGCTTTACTTTTCCTTTTTCTGTGGCTTAGTGATATTTTTATGATTTTACAACTATGCTAGGATCGGTAAGTGTCTTAGACCAGGGTGTGTTTCAACTCGGACCAAAATTCGGGTTACATCAATGTCGAAGGAACGGATCTGTGGAGAAACTCGAAGACACCCTGTATCTTTGTAAATGAGGTGCATATTTGAATTAACTGAACTGAACGGACCACTAGTGTATATTGATTTCTAAAGATTGTAGCACATTCCTTTTATTTTCAAGGATTGTATGACTACATACTTTTTTCACATGACGTTGAAGCTGTTTCATCAGAACAGTCATTTTTAACAAATATTCTGCTAACTGCCTATGTGTTATTGTGTGCGTGTGTGCGTGCGTGTGTGCGTGTGTGTGTGTGTGCGTGTGTGTCTGCAGCACATATCAAGTCGAAGGCACCGGGACGGAGTGGCAGGAAAGCCCAATCCGCTCCTGAGCCGGCACAAAAAGCACAGGGGGGCAGACCTCACGGTGAGCTCTATTCAGTAAAATATTCTGGATTCAATAGTTAGTTCTTAAAGTGATAGATTGTCTGAAAATCTTATTTACACAGCTTTCCTTTTATCCCAAATAAAGTAAGCTAGTCAATAGCTTTTTGGTAAAATGGTAGTAGTTTACACAAAGTCACCCGTTAGCCTTGTGCATAACACATGCCTGAATCACCACACATTTGCCTCAGAATGTGTCAGATGGTTAAGTAATATCAAACAGACTTAAAACATACGGAGAAGAACAGGGACACTTCAAGATTGCTGCCAGAGCTGTTTGTAACTACAGGCTTTATTCCATTTTTATACAGTGTCAGCGACAACATAATTGTGTTTGAGATTACTCAGCCACTGAGTATGGTTTGAGGCGAGTGTGTGATGATTTAAACACTTTGCACAACAAGCTTCCATCAGCCTCATAGGCAAAACGAAAGAAGTTCATTTGGAACAGCATATCTACGTCTACAGTTGCCTACATTTTGGGGGGTAATGGAGACAATGCTATAAATTTGTTTTTTTAACCTAATTTATCAATTAAAATGTGAAGGCACCAGACAACAAAATTCTTAGCTTAATCTGATCCTTTCAGGGATAAAATGTAAGCTCTCCATTGTCCCTGTCAAATAAATGTGAAAATAAACTGCTTTTCTTCTTCTTTCATACTTATTAAGAGGTAACAGTAAATTGATGTAAGTCTTTGGGAGGTTTTGGATTAAATGCCAGTTTATTGATTGGGACTTCTTTTCTGCCAAACTGGTTCACAGCTCATTAAAGGAAACTACAAGGCAAACAGTATGGTAGAGAGGTTTATTGATGGGGCTTGTTAAAACCATGTCAGCTTTAGGTCTTGCAGCTCTCCTTTGTGGCTCAATCACTGTTACTCTCTGTCTTTCCTTCAGGATCTCACCAAAGCGTTGGGTGCTGGCCTCCTGCCCAGTCCTCTGGCCGTTGCTGCGGCAATGGCAGCCGCTGCTTCTTCCAACCCTCTGGCTCTCCGTGCCGCTGCTCCTGCCCCACACCCGCACCATCATCTCCTGCAGGGCCCGCCCCTTAGCCATGCCATTTTGAGACCGGCCCCCGGGCCCATACGCACCTCACATGGGCCAATCCTCTTCTCACCCTACTGACACACCCCTCTCCAACTACAGCCAGTCAGGAGCAGCACCTCCAAAAGCACACTGTGAAGAAAAAATTAATAATAATAGTAAATCACAGAGTTAACTCATCCACCTTCTACTCAATTCTAAAAACAAGCTAGAGTGAGAGGAAAACAGAGACAAAAGGAGGGACACGAAGACTTGATCAAGAGTCCCCCTTCTATCCCCTTACCCTGCCCCTCCACCTTTGGAGGGATATGACTGAGTGACTGGCAGATGAATTAGCAAATGGTGACATGGAGCTATATGGTTAGTAATGCGTTCTTCAGCTCTTCTGTGCATCAATGTCTACTTTTCCTTTTTCTTCACAAATACACTGTGAGACAGATGCAGTCACTTAGGATCCAGACATGTTTATACAAACATTAGCAAACGTAAAGACTACCGCTACCTGTTTCCGGATGTACTGTGGTCCACAGTACAAGTAGGATTCACTCCCTTTCATTCGGGTTTAATGTGTCCTGTGCACCTTTGGAAAAGAAAAAAAAAACATTTTGTCAGTAGCATAGCTGCTTCAAGTGGTTTTTGCTTTAGTCAGCTCATACCCTATGAAGCTCTGGCCTCTGGTATTGTTAGCATGTTAGCATCAATTCAGTGTGAAGACGTTGCTTCTGCATAGTGCATTCGCATCGGTCCCTGAGAGGAACCATGGCGGTCAGCATCATACCAGGCCATACAGGAGTAGAAAGCACTGAATGGGCTCCCAGTTCTGTCCAAATGCTCAGTGCTAGGTGAATGCTTGGATGGTAGAAACATCTGCTAAGAGCATGGAGTTCTCAGAAGCAGTTACCATAACTCAAAACAGACTGCCTAAAAATCTATCACCCTTCATCTCAGTCAATCTCTTTCTCCAGAGGTGGATGGAAGTTTTGCAGAGAAGATTCACCAGTTCTCCATATTTCTGTTGTCCATCACTCTATGCTCTATGAGCCGATGGTCTGTTAGTTGGCTGAAATCAATCCCTACCTTTATAGATCCCAATGGAAGACCAGTAGCTATCTATTTATTCTATCGTGTAGTGTAGTTTCGTCCAAAACCTCTGAGCTGGTTGATATCAGTAGCACCACATTAATGAAATATGTTAACTAGAAGGCAGTGTAGCTGTTAGTAGACTCACAGTGGCATCTAAGGAAACATTGGTTGGTGGGTTTGTTAAATGGAGACAGATCACACAAGCACATGTTTGGACTCTCACAGGCTCCTCTGGACATCCCCTCTCTTTCGCCTCAGTTATAAGAGTGTAACATGATTATGCAACTTGGACGATAAAGGGCAGCAATATGAACTCAGCTCTTTCTCCACCTGCTCTCTGGTCTCTCAGCCTGCAACCCAGCCAGGCTCCACCTTCAGCTCCTCCAACCTGATAATGGAGCCGAGAGAAGGGGGATGGAAATGAGGCTAAAGATATCTAAGCAAGAAGTGGAGAGGAAGGACAAGAAGATAACCAGAGAATCATAGCTGAGGTCACAAGGTCACAAATGGAAAAGGACAAGACCGTGTAATCTCCTGTTCTTTGGTCTGAAACTTCCCGTCTTGAATCTAAAGCCATGCAATGCATATGATTTCTATTCTTTTACTATGATGGATTTGATGTTATTGCTTTTGTTTTTTTGTTTTGGTTCATTTTCATAGAACACTGTTTTGTTGGTTACATAGTAATGTGAAGATTCTGGGGACAAAAAAACACACAAAAAAGAACAAAAATATTTTTATATGTAGGTAGAGGACCTGCACGAGGGTGGGAACATGGGGGTTGTGGCCTATTCACTGTAGATAATAATGTAAACTGGGTAAACTGAAGTAACGGTTTAAAGGATGAGACAAATTATAATGATGGCCTGCTATGTTGGATGCATTTCTCACAAAGGACTGCTGGAGATACACAACGCCCTTCCATTGAAAAGCAATGCGCTAACATGTCTTACTGTTGTTTGGATATTGCAATGCAATAAGTAAATGAATTATGTGACTTAATCTAGATGAGCATATACCAAATGTACAGGGTACTGTAAAATGGTCATTTGTGCCTGCTAACAGGCATCTGTGTTCGCCCACAGAGATGGGAGCCTTTTCAGTAGCAGCAGAAAGGGCTGTGATGGGTAGTTGCTGGCCCTTCATATTAAAGGGCCTTATGATTCTCTGATAGGGATACAGGACACCGCAAAATGAGTGAAAACAATAAATAGTCAGCCATACCCTTCACATATGTAGCTTAGTTTCAAGGTTTGTTCATTTGTTGCATTTCTGTGTGTGTGTGTGGGTGTGTGTGTGTGTGTGTGGATAGCAGGTTTAGTATAGTATCATAATGCCATTACATGATGCTAACAGAGGTTAGCATCCACCATTGTGCTTTGACTGAACTGACCTCTATTTGGAGTTGTATTTTATTTTTTCTCATTAGTTAGTGAGGCACTAACAAGGGTGCTATAGTTCGTGTCAGTGTGTATCTTCTAGTGTTGTGTGTGTGTGTATAGAACTCGGACAGGAAAACTGGCCTTCAGACCACAGTGGGGCCTGGTGCGCTCACAGCTGATCTAAGCTCTAAAAGTTGCCTCTAAATGCAGACATGAGGTCAGCCTTTTGTATCCACTACTTATTACATGGTGTCAGAGGACACTCAAGCTGGGAAAGCTGATTCAGGATCTGCAGTTAAAGGAGATGTTTCAGTAAGCGCCGCTGTGGGGGCCACTAACTTAGTAGAACTGGGGCTTCGGCGAAGCTCCGTCAGCGAAACCCCACAAAGTGTCAGTGATCCACCTCCTCGCACACTCCACAGGCATGATACGGACACGCTTACGTGCGTAAACTCTGTAAAGAATATGTTCATCCTGTAGTCATCCCCAAAAGTTGTACATAAATGTCTGGAGTTCTTTGGTAGATCCATCCAACCTTTTCAGGGCAGGTGTAACGTTAGTGATGAAGTGTGTTTTAGCCGTAGCCTTATTCCACCCTAAGCCTCTCCGGGAGCAGAGAAAAGGGAATAAATGGAGAAGCTTTGGTCAAACCTTGTCTTGCCAATAAAGTTATTTTTGAATTTAATTGTCAGGGTGGGGGACAAAGAGTATGTATGGCGAAACATAGCAATATTCAACTCATACTGGCTACTCTTGTTTATTGCAATAAGGAGATCAACCAATAAATGCATATGTGAGTAAAATACTATAGATGTAATTTAAATGAAACACAGAACTTTATGGAAATATTATTGGTATCAAGAGAAACTTGGATTTACCACAGAAAAAAAGATTCATGTCTATAAATCAATAAAGAATATTAAACCTCCATCTTTGAACTGCCTTTGGTTTTATTATTTATTCAAAATATTCCCTTTGAATAATGCACCTGCATCTTAGTATAAAGATGTATAGCATATTGGTGCACAGTAATCTAATTTGCACATCATATTAAAATAATAATATACACTAATTTTATAGACATTATTTTATACTCTGACAGGGTGAATTTATATATAAAGCATCGATTGCAAACATTTTTTCTCCCACAGTCACCTGTTCTGCAGAAAGGAAAACCCCTGATTTTTTGTCAAATTCATAGGCCTGCCCGAAGCTGCAGCTCTTAGAAATGAACAGCTGTTCTCTGTATCGTCGCTAGTCTGCGCACAGTCTGGTTGAGCCAATAACCATCAACCTGCACTGCCAAAAGTCCACCGCTAGATAGAGCCCTTATGCCAAAAGAAGCCACAACGTCCAGGATATACCATGTGACCTCATGTGGACACACGTTCTCTTGTAAAGTACAATTATGGAGACGCTTTGTTTGATTTTACAAGATAGTTTAGTGCTCACTGCTTAGAGAGGACTTCTGAGATAATCAACTTAATAGCATTTTAATGTCTTGTTTGGTCATAGACATTGTAAACCTAATTGCTAGATTACAGTGCACTGTTATTGAGTTGAAGGAAGTTAATCATAAACATGACCTCACCCTGACCAGAAGAAATCAGATTAGGTATACGTACCTTGCCTTTAGCAAGAAGCCTACATGCAGTTGAATGGATGTATGAAATAATATATGTGATATTTAACAAACATTTAAGCGTTTGTGAAATTTTAAATTGATATTTTAAGATAACTGCGGTGATCACTGTGCAGCAGTCACGTGTACATCCCATCCTACATTACTTTTACTTTACACTTGGGTGAATTTTCTTTCTAAACAGGCCTCAGTCTATATCTGAGGGTAATAGCAGGAGACGACGTTACTCATTTGTACAGCTGTGAACACATCAGCGTCAATCTGCCCTACTTGTCCTCCGCTTCTCAGTTTTTACTGGTCACTGTGCTAGAGGACAGCATTTTAAAAGTCAGCCTCCCATGCACTCCTACAGTTCAACCTGGGGCTTCGGGTTCTCTTTGGCTCACATGCAACATACACTAGAGGGCACTGTGCTGTCTGCATAGCCTTCTGCTGTTTAAGATCTGATAGAAAAAAGCAGAGGAATAATTCATAATGACTTTTTTAAGATATTTCTTCATATTTTGCTGAGAACGAGTTTTATTGTATTTTTTAACATAGTCTTGATGCTTTGTGTAGGAGACCACTTTAGGAGAAATGCTTTTTGTTTGTTAAGCCACAAAGTGACCTTTGTATGAATCCTTCGAGCATAACAAAGCGACTTAAGTCCTGGACCAGAGAAGAAACAGGTGCAGATGATTTCAGATGATCAGGCAGTGATCAGTATACTGGTGGTGCTGAATGCTGAGTGTTTGGAACAGAACACCTTTATTTAAGCACCTTTATCTTTATTGTGTATCTTTGTCACTTTGCAGCCTGTCACAGTAAAACATTTGTTCACTTTTTTTTTCATTTAATCTACTCAGTATACTGAAGATAAGAGTTTTACAGAGCATAAATTACTATGTTTGCACCAACTAGGTGATTCAAATCACATTAAAATTGTGTTAACCTTAATATAAATAATGTTAATATTGAAAATATGTATCTTGAGCACACAAGAGAGAAATGGAAACATATGACCAAAATGGTAGCTTAAAAAAATTGCTCTTCATAATATCAAAAGGCTATCTGACATCGACAACAATGTCAACAACAAGAACAACAACAACAAAAACAACAACAATAATAATACCACAATAATGCTTCCCTTTGCAAAAACTCAAATCAAATTGACAAATAGAAATTGTTTTATTATTCTTCTCCTGATGATAAAACATCAATTTAAATAGACTTTTTTCTTATAATTCTATACATCAGAAACATTTACTACTGAACTGAAGATTCCCTGATTAAGTTTATAGAGATTCCCACAGGTTTCATAATATTGTACAAATAATCCCTCATCAATGCACTATTGTTGAATTTCTATGAATATGAGTCATACGGTCATTGACGTGAACAGATGTGAACGTGAAAAACATCTGATGGAGGGATGAAGTGAGAGCGGTGCCTTGTTGAGATTGGAGTATTATTAGAACTATAGTGCTCTCTCCCTCAGACACTTGAGAAAGAGACAGGCTGGAGGAAGTCACTTAGAGAGGAGAATAGAAAGAATGCGAGTAGAAAGTGAAAAAGAAAGTGTCAGCAGTACCTCTCATGAAGAGGAAAGTGTGTGAGACTGAAAGGTTTAGGCTTTGCCCTCACAAAATGGGCAGCTCCCAGTGCACAAGATCTTTCATCAGACTTATAGTGCTGAGCCACACACACAGACACACATACATACAAAGCGGAGTTGCACCGATCCTAATTCAGGTTTGATGCCTGCTGTTAGGATGCAAATATTGTTGTAGTAACACTATTTGCACTGTTGGAAGAATTGTAATTCTCATTGAGTTTTACCTATCTGTCATCCTTATGTAACCATCCACAATGGGTTTTATCCTAACTTAGAAACTCTGTAATGAACTGTGCGCTGGGATGTAACCAAGATGTTGAGATGTAACCAAGATGTTGGGATGTAACCATGTTCCTGTTATTGCGATTTCATACCCTCTGTTAAAGGCAATGCTTAAGAACATGGATGGTTATCACATATGCATAGCATATATAAGGCAAAGACAGACTAGCAGAGTTTGGTCTACTGTGTGATTCGTTACTTGCAGCAATGAATAAAACCACCTGTTAATTTTGATTCCGCCTTGTCTTGAGCTTTTTATACATGAGCCCTTTGGAATATTTCTGACAAGCACTCAAGAAGCTTATGAATCACTAGCATTTGAAGTCCTGGTCCACATCCAAGACTGAAAATAAGTTGTGTCTTCTACATAGAGAGCAAGGGACCTTAAGCTGGAGTCTTTGTGGTGGACTCCTGTCATGTTCAGGCTGTTTATATGCTACACCAAGTGAGATGCATTGATTTTGAAAACGCTAGTTTACAACAATGAAGTCTAACATCAAGTTAATCTAAATAAATGCATTTGTATTCTCATCTGAATATCTTAAACAACCATAAACCAACTCCTTGCCAGAGGCCACACTGATGTGGTTCCTGGCAAGGACTGCAGTATGGTTGCTAAGAGGAAACTTGACAGCACCCCTTTCATCACCAAAATGAGAAAATAGATGTCCTGTAGCCTCATTGTCCTTGCAAGCATACGCATATGAGGACAGGACCACAATATTGTATATCCTTTTTCAATACTTATTACCTCATGGATCTGGCTTGTATTGCAATCATTCACTCATTTAGCAGGCTGACAGTTCTTCACAAAGAGGCGATTGTTAGCATAAGGTTGGTGCTCTGCATCAGTGACACTTTGTACCCCTGTTTATTCAATAATAAACATCAACACACAATAATTTCATAATCACTATGATTAGCATTGAATACCAATCCATTTCAAGTTGTTTTCTGAACCAACCCCTTTCTGGTATAGTGAACAAGTGCATCAATGCAGCCCAAAACACTGCTTCAGTCTAAGAATGAGTGTGCTGCTGTAATCCAACAATCCAGTGGGTCATATGACATAAATGTTATATTGCTGACCATAAAACTGTCATAACTGCTTGAGAAATGCATCCATTTTGGCAAAGAAGGGAGAGAAGGTCTTTTTCCACAAGCATCAATCTCTGTCAATCACTATGAGGAATACACATGGCATCCCAAATTCAATCATGTCATGATAATTCATTTAGCCTTAGATTAAATGATAATTGCCATCCATTCAAATCACTGGAAGTAAAATAAGTGCTGGGAAGTCAAAACCTCACATTGTTTCTCTGTAGCTCATACTGGTTGGTCTCATATATATGTATTTTTTTTTTTTACATGATTTGCAAATGTTATAGAGACATCCAATCACATTTGCATGCATTACCACCACTTCAAACATGCTTGCTGATTGTTTCATTTACCAAACAATCAGACAGTCATCCTTTTGACAAATGCAAAGCTCAACCACTTGCAACTGATCTTAAATGTAGGGGCAATTTTTCCTGATGCCAGTGATGCATCAGGAAAAGTCTACTGCATGTTTGCTATGTTTTATTCAGTCAAGTGTGAGAATGGTGGTTCATGCCAACAAAGTTTATACTCCCTCATTCTGGAGTGTTGGCAGGAGTACCTGCCAGGAGGTGTACAGTACTATGAAACAAGGTCTTTGTGAAAGTAAAAGTGCATTTCCTGAAAAACAAAATTAGCAGTTTAAAAAACTCACCCTGGGCGGGGCACCAGCCCACAGCAGAGCACACTGGTCTCCAGTTCACCTGACACACACTTTGGACTGTTGGCAAAACAGAGACCCCAAGAGGAACATGCAAATTCTCCCAGAATTCCCCATACACAAAGCCAGGACACTGATTCCCAAAGCCAGGACACTGACTTCACAATGGTTGCTGGCTTAATCATCAAAAATAATTTGCAGATTACTCAATTAGAAATGTAATTATTAATGACTCTCTAAATAATTGTCTCGGGTGACTGTGTCCTACAGATTGGAGAACCACTATTAAAAAGATTTGTAGCATAATTTGATCATTTGTACCACCACTCCAAAGAATCTTTGTGCATTTTTATCTGGCATCAGTATCTTGAGCACTGAGTTTTCAGCAGCTTCACTTTGCATCTGTTAATATTTTCCAGTCCCCGAGCGAGCAAACATACAGAACACAGGGTTACTGATGAGCCGTTTTTTATTTTCTGCTATGTTACTGTGCAAATCAACCTGTTTTGATTCATGAAAATCGCATAAAACTTCAGACTTCAAAGGAAAATAAACCATCCTGGTAATTGGAGAGGGTGTAATTTGTCAAATAATAGACATAAAAGGTGCTTCAGGATCATATGCCAAATGAATTAATATCCCAGTTTCCAACTTCTGTTCTGTCTCAAGTGGTCATTGTGTGTGGGCCATCTAAAATAAATGCAACAGCCTCTCGATAAAATGAAGGCCCAATTGAGGCTTCATCCTGAAATCTCTGCACAGCATGTTTTGTTCCGTAAAGAGGTGGAAAATGGTAATATACAGCTTTATGTTTTCTTCAGCATCTCCTTATGGCACAAACACATCACTGCTAGACTTCATTCTACCTCAGTGTGTGTGTGTGTGTGTATATATCTCCATATGTGCCCAATAGGAGAACGATGAAAATTAATCCCACTTAAAGTCCACAGGTTCCTCGGGCTAAACAATGTAAGCTGGCAGGTTCAGGTGTCAGCTCCTCACACTGATAATTAGGCCAATCTCACACCCTCTGCTTCACAAGAGGCCCCACAGTAGGACACTAAGATTAGTCACCCTCTCATAGACTCATGTGCAAGCAAAGACTACCCTTCTGTACAACATAGCTTTAAAAGACAAACTCTCAAGAAAGTAAAAACTAAAGCTGTAAGTTTGAGCGTATAGTAAACTTTGTCATCCAGCTATGTGTACGCTAACAGTGAGATGAGACAGATTGGCACTAGATTTTAGTACAAAAATAATATATATATACACACACACACACACACACACACACACACACACACACACACACACACACACACACACACATATATA
>JBBPDH010000130.1:22496317-22509262 GCA_037974565.1 Clupeocharax schoutedeni
CCTCAGGTTTCAAGAACCCATTCTAAAGCTTACTCTGGACGCCCCTCCTCCTCTGACACCCGATCTATTGAAACAATTTCCTGGCTGTGGAACTTCTGCTTAGTCCTGAGACCTGAATTCCCTTATGTTTACACAGACACAAATGAGTTAATAATGAACTATAAAATAAATTGATGGGGATTAAAATTTTCCTTCTACAGCTTCTCTCTCTCTCTTTTCCAGGGTTTTCCTGGCTTTCTCCCGGCTCCGGATTCGCTCAGGAGTGAGGCCCAGCAGCTGGTTCACATCTGCCTTAAAGAAACTACGGTTTCCATAGTAGATAGGCCCATTGTAGGTCAGAATCTTGACACCTGGGACTTCATAACACTAGAGCAGAAAGGGGATGTGCATTAATGAGCCACATTTGAACACCGATTACTACGATTTTAGACCATATTTCATTTATACTGCTGTAGCTGACTGTGAAATACCATACAATAAAATAAAACACACTGTCAAACCATTCATGTGACATGGTTAAAGATAGGCTTGCATTGTTTAATGATATGTTTGTCAGGGCTAATACTGCAATAAGATGAACATATTACATACTGTGCTGCTATTAAGACTAGGACTATGATTCTCAAAATGTTTATAAATTAATTTAATCCATTTAGCATACAACATATATGGTGTAATTGTAATGAAAGTATAAAAAGAACAAAATAATCACGATTGTTTTATGCAGTATCACCTTATTATGGTTGTCGATTGGCCGGTAGATCTCTGTGTTGGATGCCCTGCCAAGTACAGAGCAGCCAGCCCTGCAGAAAAAGAGTTTGATAAAGGTTTATGTCTCACCTTTATTTACCCTCTCCTTATGGGGAACCTTATGGGAAACTGATACATCCTCCTGAAGAGAGATGTTGTTTTGGAACAAGGGGTTTTGTAAGGGATACTTCACAGTTCACTTTTGTTTTCCATACTGCCCCAGAGCTTTGCAAAGCATAATTAGAGGATATAGTAAACATGATTATTGAAGCTGATAAATGCACAAATCTAATTAGGCAGTTTCAGTCTCTATTTACACAGGCAATTATATTACTGTATGTGCTCGATATTTGCTTTCAATGGGGCTGCTCCAGTTGGAGAGCTTGTTCTATCATCCTCTGATGCCTAAAGGAATACAAACTAATTTGTGAATAATACAGCCTGATTTGCTCAGTGACCAAAGGGTCTTTCTTAGGAAATAGCAATACTGCAGACATTCCTAAACAACGTTTATGAACCGTACTACCTCTGTGTGCGGCAAATGACCGTCATCATGGAGAAAACCACTCCAATGGCCAGACCCAAATCTACATTTAGCACCACCACTGACAGCCAGGTCACCAACCACACCATCTGTACACACATCATGTCAAGATTTCACACATCACATACAGGCGTACGCAGAACACTGAACACCTCTGGTGAAATAACATGTTTTGATGATTTTCAAAGTGAAAACATGTCCTCTATGAGCATATTTAAATATCAAGCAGGTTAAATATTACTGTGCGCAATGTGTCATTTTTCTGGTGCATAATTACAGATTTGGCAATGCCTACTGCTACAAAACACATATATATATACTTTTGTACTTTTGTTCTATCCACTTTCTGTCATCCAACTTGTGGGACTTTATCTAAAATTCTGTTTGTAAAATTTGTCAAATAAACTAAAAACATGGCTTAAAGTTTTCTTTGTAGAAGATCTTTTATCATTTTCACTTAGAAAATCAAGACCAAGGTCCCTGATATTTCCATATCACTATAAGTGGTTATTCACATCCATAGCTACAATATAAAATTTTAGACTGCACAGTGATGTTGCAATACTTACAAAGTCAATCCTGCTAACCCTCCAAAGGTCTGGGAGGTCCTGGAACTGGAGGAACATTTGCCTTAAGCTTGTCACATTTATACATGCAAGGACAGCCTATACAAAGGGAAGGAAACATTCAGCATATCTACTGATACCGCAATAGTGCTCACACTGAATTTTATCATTTCTGTTCTGTGCCGACTCTCACCTTGGGTAAGAAGTAGAATAGTGGACCAATGAGAAGTAGCACCACCAGCACCACCAGACTTGTGAACAGGCCAGAAAGCTAGCAGGTTAAACAAGCCAATAGTTTAAATGCCATTTGTGATGGATTAGTATTACCTGGTAAAGTACTACAGTTCTCACAAAAGTGACTGCTGTCCACGTTTGCAGTTTAAATATGCAATGTGGGTAGGTAATAAGAGGTACAGTAATACCTGCAGAAGGAATGCCCTTCTATAATTGGCTCCCCAAAGAAAATAAACCAGTTAAGTATTTGAGACAACTATGTGGATAGTTTGGATCACACATAACATTTGTCCCACTTGCTCAGAAACATAATCCTTTTTAGCATTGAAAAAGTGTGAAGGTAAAAAAACTTGGAAACGCTCAAGCATGGTGTAATTGTGATATGATCACAGTGAAACAAGTCTTATAAGGTACCTGTGTGTATCCTCCAGCACTCTCCAGAATATTAGTGGTAGCCAGTGTAGCAGAACTGGGAAAGCAAGTAAAGAGAGAAGACACTGTGTTGGAAATCCCATGGGCCAGCAGCTCCTGCAATAAAGAACAAAAATAGCAAACTAAGCAGTTTTCTTGTTTTTGTTTATAATGAGGCAACAAGGTTGTGTGCTAATGCCTAAAATATTGGCACACAAATCTGTAGTCATAGGCCAGAGGCTAAAGCCTGTAAACCTTCGCTATTATGGCTATTATCCTCTCATTGCCAATATTTTTAGCTTTTGAGACAATGGAGGTGCAAAAAATATATTTGTTTATTTCCAAACTATGAATAAAAACAATTCCACTAAAAGAGGAGTGCAGTTATATTGAGATATTGGCAGCCACAGAATATCTCTTAGCCAGCCACATTGCAAATAAATTACTTTAATAAAATGCAGTCCACAGAGAAAATACTAGACTACAAAATACTACATAGTTTCGTCTCTAATACTTTTTGGGTCCCCTTCTAATTTGCACATTTTTCTGCTTTTCCTAAATATAGTTAATCAGCCAAGACATGTGCGGTGTCCAGATTTTTCTTCTTCAGTTTTTTTCTAAAGCTCTGAAGCTAATGCTGCTAGAAGTCACTTTTGCCCATAACAACCAAGAAACAGAACTTAAAGTGTCCATAAATATACGTTTAGCTCTACGTTTAGGTGGCATAGACGATGTTGATGTAGTTTAGGACAAAATAACAGGGCTTTTATTCATAAAGAGGGCTAGGATTTCTCCGTATTTATGACAGGTGTGAACAACAAAAACTTATTCTAGATCTGCTGAGGTTTATTATGAAACCGGATCCTACACTCCAACATATGGCTACATGGTTGACTTTTGTTCATTTTCATAGTCAGTCTACGTCATACTGTGCCCTGAATCACATTAACAATGATTAGCAATGATAGTGCTATTCTAAATTACAGGAGCTAATGTTGTACTCCTGACATTTCTTGGGCGAGTGACTACATAAGTGAAAAATAATTTAAATAAGGTCTTTAACATTATTCCTTCAATGACAGCACCAGTCCTTATAGGTAAAGATTACACTAGTAGGGTGCAAGGGGTGTGTGACAGGTTGAACATGACATGATGGAACACTGGACACTTTGACTGACAAAATGCCAAAACAGATGTACACAAGCTCCAGCTGAAATGTGCGCCCAGTTCCTCAACAAACCAAAAGAGACTAGTATAATCCTTACATGTCAAGACTGATGCTGCTATTAAGGCAAGGGGATGGGTAACAAAATAAATAATTAATAAATCATTCATTTTAATTACTATACCTACTACTCTATTGATTTTACTTCATGATGTTAATAATTTATGTTAATAAGGGGTTTAAGAATAGCGTTACCTGATTAGGGTGAATTGAATAGCCATGCTTATCAGCATATAACATTGCTAGTGACACAGACACAGCATAGCTTACAAATGTGATTGCAACTGTGTCACCAGCTATGTCTGGGACTATCTGCAAAGCTGGCAGTCGAGGCTGAGGGAACCTGCACAACAAAACCAGTGACAAAGAATCCCATTTAAAACAGTGTAAACTGCCAATCACATATGTGGTAAAATACCTCCAGAAATTACTTTTCAAGCGCAATGTTGAAATTATAGTTACCCTGCTGGAATGTGACCCACTATCTGTACATCATATGTGGAATCCAGTGAAGAGGCATACGCAACTCCTGTTGCAATTATTACCTGCAGCCAGACAGAACAAGAATAAGGACATTACCTCAAATGTCACAACAGAATACTGACGTATAATGTTTTTTCCTCCTATGAAGCTACATTCTTAAAAATAAATGTTTTTAAATGGCTCTTGAATTAGATATAGTGCACCAAGGAAGCTCCTCACCGTCTCTTTTGGCAACTCAGCTATTGTCCCTTCTAAGAAGGTAAGAAATCTTGGTGTTACGCTTGATGAAGATCTGTCTTTCTTGCCGCAGGTCGACCAGATCTCTAGAACATGCAGATACCTTCTCTACAACATCAGAAGAATCCGACCCTTCCTCACCACAAAAGCTGCACAGATTCTTGTCCAGTCCCTGGTCACTTCCAAACTGGACTACTGCAACTCTCTACTGGCTGGACATCCACAGAAGGTAACCAAACCACTTCAACTAATTCAGAATGCAGCTGTCAGGTTAGTGTTCAACGTTCCTAAGTTCACTCACACCACACCTTTACTAAGGAACCTTCACTGGCTCCCTGTGGATGCTCGTGTTAAGTTCAAATCCTTTACACTTGCTTTAAAGGTTTACTTGTACCCCCATACATAACAGTATTGATCAAACAACGTGTCACTTCTCGTCCTCTCAGGGCTTCAAGCACAGCTCATCTTGAGCCTCAGCCGCTCAAGAGAAGAGGGAAACATGCGTCAAGACTCTTCTCAGTCCTGGCTCCCCAGTAGTGGAATGAACTCCCTCTTCTGGTCCGATCATCAGAATCCTTCACGGTCTTCAAGCGTCGCCTGAAGACCCACCTCTTCAAGGAGCACTTAGGCGACTAACTGTCTATTTCCTACTGTTTACTTATTTTTTATTAAAAAAAAAAAAAGGAAAAAAAATCCCTTGACTTACGATGTTCCTCTCTAGGGCTTATGTATTGTTGGGTTAGGTGTTGGCTAATTATTATTTGGACAGTTGTTGTATAGATGCTCTGACTGCAGTATTTCGCTTAAATAGCTGACTCAGATTTAAGCTGTTTTTCAGGTAAGAACAATTGTGGAATTCTTAAGCACTGATGTACGTCGCTCTGGATAAGAGCGTCAGCTAAATGCCGTAAATATAAATGTAAATACAGACATTCTCGAACCTGCAAAAAAAGTCATTTAGACCCACATCTAGTTAATAAAAATGGTTCATTACAAAACTGATCTTAATCCAAATCCTGGCTACACCACGCAAACTGTACCTGATTCATCTGATAAACTAATAAACTTGATCAGGTCTGAGATTAGGGCAAACACAAAAGCGAGCACAGGGTACAACTGGGAACTCCTGCATTAAAGAACCATCTAAAGAATTTTCTTCATGACCCAAAGAACCATTTTTGCCATTCTAATGTTTATAATTGTATTCCAAAGTTTATCTCAGGGACTGCTTACTGTAAGAATCTCCACAGGAATGGGAGTGCGCAAGCGCTGTCGAAAACGAGTGTTCACTTCTTTAATCGGAATGAGTACAGCCAGGCAGAGCAGCGAGATAAGCAGCTCAGCCAGGTTAGTGTGTGGCAGGTTCTCCATCACTGAGGCCAGCGTCTGTGATGCACGATTGAGAAGACATACATTACAGGCATGACAATTAATACAATTCAGGGAATTATATTTCATTTAAAACCTTTAGATTCATTCAGTTCTATCCTACTTGCAGTCTTCATAGCATCTATGTAATATGATGTTCTGTGCAATAACGCACTTAGACATAGAGGCGTCTAACCTTAAAGAGAGAGAAGGTGCCCGTGTAGCGAGGAAGCCGTAATCCCAGCATGTTCTGCAATTGTGATATAGTCACATGAAAGGCGGCTGCACTTGTGAAGGCCTTCACAATGGGCTCAGATAGGTATGTGGAGAGGAAGCCCAACTGCAGACCAAACATGCAGAGCTGGGGACGGAAGCCATAAACACAGTCGACAGACTGTCGTTATTATGGAACAACACAATTCTGTGCCCCCCCGCAGTCAAGCTCAGCCAATAACACAGACAGTACACAAAAGATGTATGTTTCCATGATGCCTGTACAACATGTGGAGCTGTTTCTTTACCATCATCACTCCTGAAAGGAATGCTATGGCTGAAGCCACTCCGATCCTCTGGGCTTCCAGCTCTGCAGCCTCTGGGCTACTGGCGTTTAGATCAGGAGGAGTTGGCACCAGCTGCTCGACCACTGAGCCAGTCATTAGACTCACCACAGCAAAAGTACCTGTGCAGGATCAGAAATGAAGAAGAACTCATAAACACAGGAAGATTAATGGCCGTAAACTACTTAACAAAAATTAAGTTAATAACTGCCGAACTAGGTGCGTCACTTTCACAGATTAAAAATATACAGTACACAAAATGAACAAAATCCAGAAAAAAACTGTGCAGTTTCACAGTCGACTGGTCCTAGTAATAGTCTCATACACTACTGAAAACATTATGTACCTCATCCATCCATTCATCTTTTATCTGAGACACTTATCCCAACCAAGGCCATGGGGGATGCTGGAGCCTTGTCCAGGGCTCATAGAAGCACCCTGTTAACTTTAACCCTTACTTTAACTTTAAATTCCATTAGCTTCTGTATAATTACATAATAAAAGTGTATCCAAAGTCACTCAAAGTGGTTTGATGAGTCAGAAATTTCTACATGGATGGTGATAGGAACCAGATACCTGTGTAGAACAAAAAGTTCTACACTGTGGAATTTATAACAATCATAAGAAAACTAGCTAGATGGCGACTAATATTTACATATAAAATGACTATATAATGTAAAATTCTGGTAGACATAGGACAAGCTGAAATCACTGTTGGGGATTACATCAGTCTGAAGACACTAAACTCGTTAAAATTTTTTAAAAACATTCAAATGAATCAATTCTCCCTGGTATATGAACAAAGCGTAGATAGAACATCTACACAAAGACAATGAGAACATCTACACAAAGATAATAAAATATATGAGAAGACCTATGACTGCTAATTTAGGGAGTCAGTGTTACCTGTGGAGACATGGCGCCCTGTCCCAAAAAGCATGTAGAGCACCACAGGGAAAAACGACGTGTAAAGGCCATAAATTGGAGCCACCGATGTCAATAAAGCAAAAGCCATTCCTGACACAGAAGATATGATATCACTGTTATTACTGTGATTGGAATACATTGGCATTATATCATGGGCAGAAGACATACTGAACTATATCAACTGCTGTGTTGAATACATTCCAGGGGTGCGTTTAGAGCAAAAGGAAGGCACAATAAAGGATGAAAACATGCAAATACACTCCAAGACAAATTAAACATAATGTAGATTCTTCAAGTAATAAAACTAAGTAGCAAAATGTTCCATACATAACAGAATTGCCATTAGTATTGTGAACATTTGATCACACACTCAAAAATTTGTGTTAAACTCTCTTTGTAAAACATGAAAGCTGGACAGTAAAATTCAACAATACATAAGATAATGAAGGTATCTAAGACAGATTTCCTACAACTGCAGGTCAGGAGCTAATAAGAGTAAGCGGCTATTGCTTTACAGATTAATGTGGGGTTTTTTTACAGATCACCAGACAGAGGACAGGTTAAACTTTTTTTAACAAGTATGTTGTTTTTATAAATAATTAAACCTATGCAAAATTCCCTTTCTGGTAAACAACTTGACCAAAAATTTAGGTTTTAAAAAAATGTTATTTCCGTGCAGAAGCTGAAATTCGTGGTTCCTTTTAAGCACTTATGGTCTTATGTAATTATGCACTTATGTAATTACGTAATTAAACTTTATTTAACACAACTTGAATGGACTCAAATAAAACTGAGAATACATGTACGTTCCTCACACATGGATTTGAATGTCAATGAAAAAATAAAGTTTTATCAGTTGAATAATTCAGAAACAACAACAGAGGAAACCCTTCAGTGCATGTAAACAGAGGTGTCAGCAGTGTTAGCGTCATCACTGTGTGGGTATGGAGGCTACGGCAGCCCCTTCTTAGTGGATGAGAATGAGATTTTTTATGTAATGTAAAATGTAAAGGGAAGCAAACTGTCTTACCCTGGGGAATGTGCAGTATACCGACAGTTAACCCTGCCACAGTATCTCCTAAAATCCATTTCCTGAGTCTGTATTTTGGCAGCCAGCTGAAAATAGGCACCCGTTCCTTCAACAGGTGGAGGCAGGAGTCCCGGGAGCACCTGCACGGTTTGGAGAGTGTCTCTCTGAGGCGAGACTTCCCACTCTGCTTTGCCTCTGTACCGTAGGTCTGCCTGAAACGGTCCTCTGTGTATATATTCCTGTACACAGCCACAGAGGCGCTCATCGTGTCCTCAGTACAAAACAACAGCTCCTCTTGGAATGACTGAACATCCACAGTGAAACCCCCCAGGGCACTTAGGGTGGGCTACCTGGCAGCTCATTTATAGCTGTCAGAGGTTTGACATCAGGAACCATTGTATTTTCCTGTCAGGTGTTTGCAGCCATTTGACAGAAAGTTTTTTTCCCCCTGTAACTGAGAAGAACTACTTTGTGATGGCTTTTTACATCCTAGTTTGGCAGAGACCCCATAAAGGTGTACTTGTCCAGCCTCAGTGTTGATGGAGGGGAAGAGTCCTCTGGGTCCTACTGGGGAAGGTGTTACAGAACGATGAGAGTGAAATGGCATGTTCAGTCCTTATTTCATTTCATATCGACATTCACACACACACACACACACACATACCACAGACAAAGCTCCCCATCTTCATTGCCCTTAGCTCTTCAATGATCCGTCCCTCTTTGCTGTGTGGCAAAGTCAAAGGGGAAGAAGTATACAATGTATACCTCTGTGCAAGACCCACACAGAGATCAAAGTACCATTGTTTACAGGGTAAAGGTGTAACCGCAAACCGTGTGTGTTTAGCCGTGGTTAGAGTTGGTCATTTCCTGTGGGGATAGATGGCTGTCTGCTTTTTCAATATGCTGTTCAGATCCAAAGGCAGGCTTCAGAAATGTAATCATATATGTATGTTTTACCTCACTGATCAAACTGCCACTTGACACGTAGGATCCAATATCATGTCTCTCCTTGATTTTCCACCTTTAGAGTGCGTCTTATTAAAGCATTTTTCATCCATATCTGATGGTATATGTGTAACACATTTCCCTATACCCAGAAACCTCCAGAATCCTCAAGAATTGCAGAATTTTGCTAACTTTCACTGACCCCTCATATGAGAGACATGATGCTGTTCTACGACATAATTAACTCGTAAGTGGGCGCTGGATGGTTGATGATTGGTTTGTATGTGTATTCAATTTCTTAATGTTTATCATTTAGCTTTTGTTTTTTAGAGATACCACTTTTTGCTTATAGCCAAAACAGAATACGAAACTAACAGAATTAAAAATGATAGATATACAATTTGTGAATTTCTCTGTGGCCCATATAGCACAACCTTTCAGCCCCATAGGGGAGCATGCCACCTTAAATACGAAATTTTTCTGCAAATGTTGATGCGTAAATTTCTATTTATTTGTTGAGCTGAACCTATAAAAAGTACAATAAGGAATACAAACCAACAGCAAAACCAATAGAATAAAAAAATATAAAACAGCATAATATAAAAAGAACAAAATACAAATAATACAGAAATACAAATATAGAAGTTAGAACATCATAAATTCAGGCAAATTGACCATAGTTGCATACAACTGTATCATATTGAAATTAAGAATTGCATTACTCTAGCTTCTGTGCCTTTATCTTTGGTTCCTTCTTGCACAGAGACCGTCACTGAAACAAAAGTAGCGTATATATTTGTTTTATTTTTGAACATTGGATGTTTTGTTCATTTAATTAAAGATTAAGAATATTTATTAATGATATTTAGACAGTTTCTATGGAGCATTAGTATCCAATAGTGTCAACATCAAACAAATCAAAGGAAGTTGATAGCGATACAGTTTTCCCCTCTGCGTTTGAGCCTGAGTGTGAACGTGATGGAGTTCACTACAGTTCCAGCTTGGCATCAAATCTAGTGGCCTGTAAAATCTACCTCTAAACAATGTCCACAAGGCAGCCTGAGATATAAATCTACACACAGACCAGCCCAGTAAGAGACAAAGAGTGACTCAATGTGAATGAAGGGCTTGTTTTGGTCATAGCCCAACATTAGGTCTTGTGAATGAACTCCTCCTAAATATTATTCTTATAATTATTATGCAGTTGAGTCTCCGTGCAGAAGCCCACGCTATTGACCTGAAGCAGTCATGCCTGGCATCACGTCTGCTATCCTTCAGGGCGAATCGCTGGGACTGGGTGATATATTGAAATCATACTGTTTCATGGTGTAAATTTCCTATAAGCCAGAACCACGAAGAACCTCTTATTTATGATATTCAGAATTTACCATTGAAATAGATATCTCAGAAGTGTCCTGTCATGTTATTTTTGGATCTACACCTAGAATTTTTTATATTTGATAGTTCCTGAGTTGGATATCCACATCCACTTGTCATCATAACAAAATCATTTTATATAATTATTTTTTAAAAATTAAAAAAGATAAGTAATATCCGTAAAATGAATTTAGAATACCAAGTATATTTAAGATCAATGAAGCTTAACAAAAACTTACCATTATCTCCATGCCTTCCTTACTTTTGCCTTTTCTTTGATAGGAGGTGTTTAGGTGTACTTGCAGTAACTTGGTTGAATAGCGGATGTTGGTTTAAGCAAGCTTTTCAGGTTTGAAGAACAGTGGACTACTTGAGCACTGTTGTATGTCGCTCTGCATAAGAGCACCAGCTAAATGCCATAAATGTAAATGTAAATGAACCAAGGTAATTAAAGCAATATAAAAGAACACAGCTAAACATGTATCTCATAAATGAAACAGGTTGTTACATAAACACATTTTTAGGAGTTAATAAAAAAAAACATTTAAGCACCAATGTATGAGCATTTTTTTTATCATCCATTGGATGCATTTGTACAAAATCTTTAAGTATAAAGAAATTTTGACAACCAGTCCTGGGCTGTTCTAGTCATAAAGTGATTTCAGAGCATGAAAAAATCCAATAAACACTGGATTATCACAAGATGAAATGAGTCATCCACCCTGCAAGTTCAGCTTTAGGTAATGCCAAAAAGTCATTAAACCTCAGAAGGACACACACATGAGATGGATTTCGTGACTTTTGGTGACCGCTATAGAACATGCTTCATTACCAATGATCTCATCCTCACTCCACCACATCACAACACTTCTTAACTGTATGACCTATTTTGTCAGTGTGGGCAACATTGCACAAGTCAACAGGGGACTATTACAGAATCTTGTAGTGTTGAATATATTCCAAAACTTGTGAACTATATCTATTTTGGGTTCATTTTTCATCAACGGAGCCATGGTTCCCTGACATGATGTCTTTGTTTTGATCCTATATTCCTTGAATCTCCTGGTCTCCAGAGGTACGGAGATGCTGTGATATGCGAAGGCCTGTGTTCAAGAATGCAGCCATTGTGTTGATCAGCTCTGGAGAATTTATGGACACGCTGATGGCGCATTGCGTCTGGTGGCTGTTTAAACAAGATATTAATCAGCGGCAAAAGGAACAATGCGCTGAATGGAAGAGGATATGGAGCGTTAACCTCCGCAAGCAAGACGAGGCCCAAGCACTCCACTATGAGTTACTAAAACTTGAACAAAGACAATATAAACAACAGACTGACAGCCTGATTCGCTTCGGCTGGTGTGTATATACAATCTAATCTAGATGTCTGTCTCTATAGATTTGACAGGTCTGGGGCGGCCAATTTACTGCATGTAACCCCAGTGGCATGTCCAACCATCTTTCATGGTATATTCATGATATATGCTGGCAGTCATAAACCTTTCGTGCACTGAGTGCAGAAAATGTTGTTGCCCTGAATGTGTGGGTGCAAATGTGTGTGTTTATGTACTTGAAGGCATGAAGGTTGTGCAAAAAGGGCAAAGTTAATTATTAGTGTCTCCGTGCCTTTGTGTCTTATCACTCTCCTTGTTGCATAAACACTCATTTGATTACAAAAATATCTCACTAGCCCCCTTGTCCACTCCATGCTGAGTGTGTGTCCTGGTCCCCTGGGTCAAGAGTCTCTGTTTGCTTCATCACTCTATTCTTCTCTGCTTGGGAGGGGTCATTGAGATTTTTTAATACTGTAGTTCCTTTCATTGTTCTTAATCTTTTTTTATGGGCTCCTGCTGCTGACCAGCCATGCTATGGCCTTTGGTTCTGACCTCGTCTCAGAGACTCATGCTCTACTTCTCTCTCTGTCTCCATCCCCAGCACCTCTCCCTTCCTGTTCCATCAAGTGTGTCTCTCCATCCATTTTTATAGCCTCTCAAGATGAATGATTTCCTCCACAGTTCATTAGCTTTCATTTTATCTTTTCACGCAATGACTGTCCAATCCATAGCAGACTCTGAAGGCCAGAGAAGACCCCCAGCCCAGAAATGTGTCTTCCTACAGAACGCAGATGTTCTGTTTTTGACCTTGCACTGATGTGTCCTCGAATTCGACATGCTAATGTGATAACACATCACATACAGTTGCAAGAAAAAGTATGTAAACCCTTTGGAATTATACAGATTTCTGCACAGATAGGTCATAAAATGTGATCTGATCTTCATCTAAGTCACAACAAT
>JBBPDH010000130.1:22509362-22533277 GCA_037974565.1 Clupeocharax schoutedeni
AGATCACATTTTATGACCTATCTGTGCAGAAATCTGTATAATTCCAAAGGGTTCACATACTTTTTCTTGCAACTGTACTTATAACCAAGATTATCTTCCTCTCCATTTATTTATGTGTACAGGTTTAAAGGAGAAGCTCGGTGTGAAACGGACCTGGGTTGTATTGAAACATGATAACGAGAATAAACTTTTGTCGAGTAGCCCACCTTCACTCCCCCCTGCATTCCGAAACACAGCACTTTTAGCCGGTGCCAACCTCAACTATAAACGGCCTTTTTAATAATCTACCTGTGCACTTTCAAAGTTCACAAAGTCTTGTTTTAAATGTCAGAGAGAAAGATAGTGTCCTTCAGCACCACATTTTTTCACTTCCATAACTAAAATATAGTGGGTGTGTATAAAAAATATTATATAATAAGTGACTGAAAATGTTGGCCTACATTTTAAATGTAATACATTTTAAAACAAAGATCATGCAGAGCACATCCTGAATTACATTTTCATTATATTTCAACAGAGAACAGATTAATGAGAGACAATGCTGCACAAAATCAGTATATTTTCTTCACTCGATTAAAAAAAAAAGACACTTGGTAGAGGTCAAGGTGTGGTCCATCATGGTTTGTCCTCCTCGCAGAACAAAAGGTCACGCCACGCGCCCTCCCTGCACTTCCTGTCCCTGCTGGGGCTTAGACGCCAGTCACACTCCTATTCCTCCTAATGACAAGACAAGTTGTCATGGTTTAAAAACAATGAAAACATTTGCATTGTCTTAGTGCTCTTTCTGACAAGTAGGCAATAACTATTGACACAGTACTCGTGTTCTAAGTGCCTGCGCTTTCACAGGAACATGTTGTTTTGAATGTCCGGAGAGCAATTAAATGTCTGGCCAAGTGTGATGCATTTTTTTTCTAGTTTGTTTTTCAGCAGAAAGCATCAGATGTGGAAAACGACAAGAAACAAGAAATATACATACATTACAAAGTTTACATTACATTGTAAAGTCATGTATTATGACTTATTTTTGTCATTTGATAAACCCAGATAAGACCAAAAGCATCTGTTCTATTTACAGCATTTTTTGCATCAGTGGCACCAAAGCCAGCAAAAGACAAGCTGAAGCTTCTGTTATAGGACCGCATGGGACAGGCAATGCAATGATGTATCACTACTTGAAAAAATGAGAATATGCTTTTCTATGTATATACATGGATATTATCAGAACTATATTAAGCTTTTTGTAAAAACAGATTATGGTTTAAACAACAACAAGCATATGGTAACTGCATAGTAACATCTGATTGGATGCCAGTCCATTACACAATCATTTATTTATCATTGTATTTCAAGATATTTGTTTAAAATCTGAAATGTGTCATTTCTTCCTGCTCCTTCTCAAATTAATATTTTTCAAACATTATGTAAACACTAAAGGACATTTTTAAATATGGTGATTTTATTTGACATTTCAACACCTTTGCAAAAATTAATATAGTGATACATGATCACACATCAGTAAAATGACATAACTGCCTGTTTTTACTGCACGCAGATCTAAAGGAAATTAATGATTGATCATAAAAAAACACAGATGTTTTGTTTGATCTGTTGTTGCTGTTTTATTTTTATGTGGTCAAAAACACAAAGAGAACTACTCAGTGGCTTTAAGATTTTATCCCAATAAGTAAATTAAAGCACGGAGGCATGATCTTCTTCATACCTCTTAATATTAAAGAGATGGCTCAGAGACTAATTCAAATTTCAAAAGTTTTCTTTTACCCTAATGGATTTGCTCTATCACAATGTGTGTGGTGTTCTGAACTGTACTTTTAAGGGTTGGTTCCCTCAACGATTTTTGAGCCGCATTTTGTTGGAGTTAAGCTGCATTGATTCCATACACATTTTTTAAAATTTAATTTTTCAATTTAAAATAGTTCAGTTGCCAAAAGGTACAAATGTGCTTCTTTCTACTTGGACTGCAGATGTAATATATCTTAAATACATTCTTAAAATGTAGCCTTTACGTATTCTTAGGCCTGTGGCTATGGCCTAGATGTGTTTTCAGTCCAATTTACATGCCAGGAGGATAAGGCACTGCTGGATTCAAAGACTTTGACACAAATGCTTATAACATCCTTTATTGCATCCAATGTTGCTTTGTGACAGTAGGTTGTACATTATTGTGGTTGGTCTCATTTGAAAGCTAACATGAAAAAGGACCTAAGTATGAGGAATTTGTGAGCTTTTAAAGTTGGGTACTGCAGTCTGGATAAGGATGGCAGAAATGGGGTTGAAGACTAACAGGGTACCTAGTTGGACCTTAAGGATGTTGTAGCTTTAAGCAATCATTTGCACCACAGGGCTGCATTTACCAACAAGGTCCCTTTTTGTGACAGTAGAATTTACCTACGAGACTAATTTAGCTATAATTGATTGAGGCACAAATTTCCATTACTTGGACACCGCATGAAATTTGTGCTGACTCATCATCTACACTCGGTTAAAAAGGAAATTCAGCCAATTTGATTTTTTTTTTTTTGCTACCTCTTTAAGCATATGAAGAGTGTACTGAAGCAAAGTGTTTTTAAATACATGAACATATGTATTCAATAGTATTTTTCATTATGAATTCAGTAATGTTCATTATTAATTCCGCTAAATAAAGAAATACAGGCTAATGCTGCGCCTCCATGAATGGAAAACCGTATGTTAGTTTATGCTGGGCTTGTTCTTCTTGGCATCTGCCTCAGCATTGTGATGCACTAATGTACTGCTGGGACATAGCCTTGAACGGCACCGTGAAAAAAGCCGGCTGCATTGTCTACGTCTCCATCGCTCACTGTGTTCTCCACCCATATGGCCCTCACACTCTATACCCCATTTCCGAGTCACCCTTGAGACCCTCAGTGGGGTGTGATGAAACGCAGTGCCCGAGAGAGGCCTGCAATGGACTACAGCTCTCCTGTCTCACACACACATATACACAAACACACACACGTGCGCAGTCGCACATACAAACACACCTTTTGAGCAAAGAGGCTGGAGGGCCTGAAGGACTCTTAGATCACCACTGAAAGAGTGCTGACTCTGGTGCTTTCTAAATTGGTTGGGATAATAAGTTTGTCAGAATTTTTAGACATTTACTCTTAGTCAAAATCTCGATCTGAGTATTACTGAATTTGCACAGTGGTCATGTGCCAATTGTGATGTAGTTAATGACACCATGAATCACAGTTAGAGGTACAAGCTTGCTCTCTACCATTGAACCACTCGAGTGGATCTTGCGTGTACGGATGGGATGAAGGAGGTACTTGAATTGCATGCTTTTATAGACAAGGTCAGGCCAGGTCATGTATGGCCAAAGGGGCTTACAGTGAGGCTCACTAGATAAATGACTGCCAGCCAAGGTATAAATTACTGGGGCTTTGTTGGCAAGTTTACACCATAAATGTTTGAGGGAGGGGGATTATAAAAATCACATTAAACAATTTCATATAAATTGTTTAATTCAGTGATAGCTGACAAACTTCACGGAATTAAAGAATGAAAGGCATTTAAAGGCTCATCCCAACAAGCATTAGCTGTCATTAAGACTACTTTAGTCCTTTTTGATGCCGACATTTGTTATAAGTGTGATGCTTGTTGGGAGAAATCTTTATAAAAGCTCTCATTATCTAGTTTGTGTAGATATTTGTAAAATGTTGCTTAAATTGAAAGAATGAAAGCTAAAACTTCAAAAGGTACATCAGTGCAATGATATTGGAGTGATGAAAGGACCACAGTGATGAAATCTATAGCATCAAAATTGTTTTCCCTCCCTGAATGCTGAAAAATTCACTATTCCGCTTAATGCACTAATTTACATTTTACACGTTCCTGACAGCAATGCATACTGTCTGCCAGGCTATTCAAAGTTGCCTAGATAGTCCTTAGAGTCTTATTACTGCCATCCTTATGAGGCTCAAGTGCTCATAATTTGAGGCGGGTTTTGATGGAGTGGGCCCAGCCAACAGGACTATATTTAGGCTGTTAGCCTTTTGGGTGCATATTCATACCTTGTCACAATAGAGTGACAAGGTAAGAGTTCCTCTGAAGTACCAACTGTCCTACTAAAGTTCCTTAATCAGCAGTAAAGTTCACATCAGGAGCTGATATGAGAAAGAGTGAAGTTGCCAGAAAGGAGACAAGAAAAAGCAGCCAATTTAACAAATATCTGAAGTATTCTTCATTCATTTTTAGGAACAGTGATAGTATGATTCTTACTCATTAGGCACAGAAATCCACTACTGTTGGATTATTAGCCTCATAGCCCCATCAGAAACAGTAACTGTTGAAGACCAAAGGGGTCTATTAATCCTCTTTTCAAAGTGAGGAAAACTGAGTAAAGTAGATGTTCTCTGATTTGGTTTGCTCACTTCTGGAATGAATGAACAGTCCATACCTTGTTCCCTTGATGCCTGTGGGACAGAAAGAGTGGAAAATGTGACAAGATGCTCAATGGGACCCAGTGACTGGGCAGCGGCCCACAGCAAGTCTTCTTTCTACTGCTACCCAGTGCCTCACCCTGGGCCTACCTTAACCTTCGGCCTTCTGGTTCTAGCATCAAAGGGCACTCATGGCTCCGGCTGGGTGGCCACCAGTCTCTCATTTCCTCCCGCGTGCACTCCAGCCATTCAGCTTGGCCCAGACCCCGTCAGGGCTGAGCGGGCCCCAGGGAGCCAGCCAGCGGGGCCGCTCACAAGCGCTTCCTGGTCATTTAAGAAGTGGAGCACAGAATGGGCGGCCATTGTCCTGCCTGTTATCTGATGGCCTAGGCCAAATGCAGACAAAGCCAAGTACCTTGGGAGTCCCTCCTCCCTTCTTGCTGACTGCAGTAGAGCTTTTTCCTTTTTTTGAAAGCACGATTGATTTAAGCAGGTGGAGGGGACAAGCATGGATGGATACATAAAGGTCACTGCGTTAACCTCCATAAGCCTCAGCTTGTAATCATCAGCTACTACTGCAAAATGTATACATAGTTCATAGAGTGTGAGCCCAAAAAAGCATCTTGTAGATTTGACTGTACGTAAATGACCATATGCGATTATATACATATTGCTGCTGTAAAACTGTCATTCGATTTTTTCAGTCCAAGCTTTCTATGATGATAGTGATGACCAGTAAAATGGAGTGAATGTGAATGTGAATGTTTATTTGCTCAAAGGTCCTGCAAAATGTAAACTAGTCTGCATTAAACTAGTTTATTCGGCTTAGTATAAGGCTGTGTATGGTTTGCAAAGTGATTGATGCTAATGTGCCTGGTAGCGATATGCAGCTCCATCTTAAGCAGAGCTCATCTGTGTGAATGGGGGAAGTATCAGCAGTGTGAGGCTGCCAGCCACCTTCAGACTGGCTGAACAGGGTTTAAGGGGCATAGATGAAAAACAGAACTCTGCTCCAACAAACCAAATTCAATCAAATGTTTAGAAAGCTGAATCAAGAGGGAATCAAGGCATCACAGAGTGGGTCATGGGATTTTTCACTTGAGAGTAAAAATATTATGTGGCTCAGGTAGAAGTAAATCAGCAGAAATGATACTTAGATTTAAAATATTTCAAGTCAAGTACTGGGTTCTGTACAGAACTGCAGTGGATCTAAAAGTGGAGTAAAAAGCAACTTTTTTCCAAAGACCTACTAGAATATTACATTTTAATTAAATAAAATTTCAAATTATGAAAAAGTTAAAATATTCTCAAAGCAGTAAAAAGCCACCCATAAAACCTAGAATTATATTTAAAAGAAAATTCAATTGAATCAGTAACAAAAAATGTAAACTTTAGTTGCTATGAAGCTCAATCAAGATAAAGTAGTTTAATATGATATTGTAGGAGAAACTTATCTCTGGCCATGGCAGAAACAGAATCCGAAACAAAGCTGACCTTGAGGAAGTTCTTGATCTCCTCAAACAGACACCTGAACAAGGTGTTGATAGGGTTGCCAACTTAATCTGATTATTGCCTCTGCATCCATAACCTGTTCATCCCTAAAAAGCCTCTGCCAGATTAGTTGAGTCTCAAAACACAAAGCAATACTCAGCTAGATGATCTGAACCATAGAACAGCCCACACATGCAGATTTAGTCATTTTAGCTCTTTTTGCCAGGTTGCGAACAGTGTCTCCCAGTGGAGAGGTGGATAAAAGACAATAAAAGCTAATTTTTTCAAAGGTCATTCTACAGATTTGGTGCCATTTCAGTAGGTTCAGTGTCCCAAGATGTAACGCTGCTACAACTTTTCATAACATTCATAAATCAACATTTGAACTGCAACATTTCAAATTATTCCATGTTTTTTTTTTATAATTAGCAGCAAAAAAAACTAAAATGACATTAATTTCAACCTTTGTATTTGTGAATTTTGCCTGTCCCCATTGTACATCATACCAATAGCATGGTCAATTCTGAGTTAATAATGTTAAATAATATTTAACTTAAATAATATATTTTTTGTGTGCAAAATTAGGCACTGCTAACCCCTTCCCATGTACAATATATTATCTTTGGAAAAGGGATTGAATTTAAGGGAAATTTAAGTATTTTTCCCAGTCCCTGAGTTTAATTCAACGAAATTAAATGTAACGAAACCACCACGACCCTCATTTAATATAATAATGGTTTGATCCTGTTACATTATTTATGAGGAAGTGGATTCATCAAAGTCTCTTGAACAGCATGGTGTAACAAGTGGTAAACTACTTTCTAAATTCTCATAAATATTTTATGGTTTTTTGAACATATAGGATCTGTCATGCTTAGACGTTCAACACTGTTGGGGGGGAACTCATAGAATAGAAGGTTTTATCAAAAAGTATTTTTATAGCTATAAAATAGAATAATATCTAAACCAAATAATGCTGTCATCCTGCTAGCTGCTAGCGTTAAAAATTAACATTGGATTTAAAAAAAATCTTCAACCCCATTACATATTTCAGTGTTATGTGGTTAAATGACTGCTACAGGTCTGAATATCTTTGCAATATTTAATGTATATTCATATACACATGATATTTTGGAATTTGTGGATGTTTGTTATTAGCAGCTGTCAGTGGTTTGCATTAGCAGCTAAAAGAATTTAGTTTTTTTTTAAATTAAAGTTGTATAAGTGACAGTGATCCTGCCTTGCATTATCATATGAGAAATTTTTCAGACAGAATGAGCAGCCAACTTGCTTTACCACCATATCCTCATCAAAGCACAAGTCTCCTCCTGCAATCTGGGCACACCTCAGTCCTGTGCTTGATCATTTGTGCCAAGCCCACACCAACGTCACAACTATGCACTTCTTTAGTGATGGCCCTTGTACCCAGTACAGACAAACAGGACATATCTTTTTGTTTAGCACAGAACTGGCCATGATGTAAGCTGAATCGTTCACAACAAGCAACTGGACTGTGAGTGCTTCAACACAAGCAACTGGACTGTGAGTGCTTCAACACACAGCACTTCACATTTGACCAACTTCCAATTCAAGTTGCGTCCACTGTACCTCAGACAGAGATTGATTGGGATAATCCAAACATGTGTGGGAAATGGTGTGTGATCAAATATGATGACGAATTCTATCCGGGAATAATTCTTGCCACAGACGAATCCCATGTGCAGGTCAAATGCATGTGCTGTGCAGGACCAAACAAGTACTTCTGGCCTCTTTGTGATGACATCCTGTGGTATCCATTTGAGGATGTCTTGGATTCCATCAAACCCCCTAATCCGGTCACTTCTCGACACATGGAGATAAAGAAGGATGTATGGGCTAGGTTCCGTCAGTTACTGTGAACATGTTGTTGTTTTATTACTTAGATTAACAACTATACATTATATTAGAACATTTTTTAAATACTCATGGATGTTTGTTGCATTTATAGATGTGCATAGTTTATGTTGCATTTCATTGATGTATTTTTTCTGTCTACATTTCATCTAAATGATCAAAAGTTATAATACTACCTTCAACTAGCGCTTCAAACAGTGCTATTTTAGAAATGAGTTTTAGTTCACACCACAAATTGTTTTAAGATAGATAACATGCATGCAGACTTGTAAAACTGATGACAAAGTGGTGAGTGATCCTTGGGCAATCAACCTTGTTACAATATGTTCAACCCTATTCTAAAGCATACAAACCTGTTATGTTAAAAAAAAATACTTTTTGTCATAAATAAACAAAATAAAGCATCAAGATGTTTTTATTTTATGTATTATATGACATATAGGGGGCAGTTGGTGGCCTAGTGGTTAGGGCATTCGCCCTGCGACCAGAAAGTCCAGGTTCGATTCCCATGACCACTAGGCACCTGTGAGGTACCCTTAGCAAGGTACCGTCCCCACACACTGCTCCCCGGGCGCCGTGTTCCTGGCAGCCCCCTGCTTCACTTGGTGAATGGGTTAAATGCAGAGGAAGAATTTCGTGCTGTTTACACTGTGTGCTGTGGTGTGTTCATGTATGACAAATGGTCACTTTCACTTTTTCACTTTATATGTCAAGTTATATTTTATAAACATTACATGATATTATTGCACTTTTCTACCAAAAAACAAAGTTCAACGACAAACAGTCATGTTTTTGCAGATTATGAAGTAAAAGTTCAGGGGTTTCCTTTATTTTCTATCTAATAAAAATATATTATTAATTGCAAGGAACACATAAACCGCTAGGACATGTTGGTGGCAGCTCATAAGCCTATTGTAAAATATAATAGCGGACTTACAAAATAGCTGTGATGATGTAGAATTAAAATGTGACATGTGTCAGACAAATATGCAAAAAAATAACTTAATGTTATATGTTTAGGTGGGAAAATGTATTTTTATACAGTACTGATATTAACAGATATTTTCAAATCAAAAAAGATATACATTTGTAATGTAATTTTTCACCATCTTTCTCAATCACAAATGGTACTGTTTCTGTAGAATCACCCTCAAGAATCAGTATTGTCTTCCATTCTCAGTGTGAACTGTGGCCTTAATTACTCTGCCGTTTGTGTCGCAGGTCTTTCCAGAGCAGTGGCCTATTTTCCCACAGGTAGGCAGATGACGCCTGCAACACAGAGCCAGTATTGTGTGAGTTCTATCAAAGAGAGACTTGTTGAAGAAGCAGCGCTGTGCTAGAATATCATCCACATCAGGGCAGGTGTTCCGGCGCAAAGGGGGGGGGGGGGGGGGGGGGGGGGGGGGAGAACTGTTTTTGGTCTCCCATTTCAACTACGTTTGGCCCAGTAGCATTAGGTGAACGTGAGAAGTGTTTGTGGATTGTGGAAAGGATTTAGCAGAGTGTAATTCACATTGTAATGTATGTTATTTTGAATGTCTGTGAGTGTGTGTAATTTAGAGACGTACATACTTTTCCACTGGCTCACTACTGCCATCTGGTGCTAAAGCAGTGAGAGTACCAGAAAGAATTTGACCATATTAGTATTATTATTATTATTATTATTATTATTATTATTATTATTATTATTATTATTATTATTGTTGTTGTTGTTGTTTTTGTGTCTGCAAAATATGATTTTTAGCACCAAAATACACAAAACATTAGCTGATGGTAAAGTTATTTGAAGTAGATGTTGACTGGAAGCCCTGTTGATAAAAAGGCCATCACAACCATTAGAACAACCATTGCCCCTTGTTGGGAATTGGCTTAATGGTTATCATTTCAGACCCTTCATTTCCCATTAAATAGATTCATGTGCTATTAGCATCAGAGTCTAGAATCAGTGCCAGGAATGCAGTTTAACAGCACTGATAAGCCATCAAAAAACAGGTTTCCATGATATTTTTAGATTTAATTTACAAATGTGTATGTATATGTCAAATTACACACATTAAAATGTGTATAATTAATCTGATTAATATAATATAGGATATATTACACTACAACACAATACTATATATTATATATGAATCGAATCAAATATTTAAATTGAATTTATAATTGTCTGTATTAAAAGCACAAACATATGGACCATCTTAGATCATAAGTGGAGCGTTCAGTATTGCAGTGGTGGCGCTGTTCAGGTGGTAACACTTGCCCAGTCATATAGTCTTTTTTTGTAAAACTTGCATCTTTCTCTGCAATGAAATGTAAATATAGACACATAGCCTTAAGCCACACAACAAACAACAAGATGGCATCTGACTTAGTCAGTTCCATCCATCTACGTACTCTAGTTTCTCCTTTTATTTTTGAAGATCAAGCAATGGCAAAAAGTTGAATAAATCTGTGTCTTTGATCTGCACACCCAAGTACGGGTTCATTTCCATTTTTAATTTTTTTTTCCTCCTTCTTTTCTGTAAGAGTGCCAGCATCAAGATTTTACCTTGGTGTGCAAATGTGCTGGAATAGGTTAAAAGGAAATCTCCCTGCTCTCTCAAAGCTGAAGTGCAGATGTTATGAAGTTAATTAAAAATTTAGCAATTCGTTTCTTCAGCACCAATTTGGGTTGCATCAAATGGGAGAAAACAGACGGAAATAATTTTGAGAGATGCGCATGCGGCCTGTCACTTTACATACTTGAATCGTTGGATAGAATGTAGGAAGAGTCTGGATACTTTAAAACCAAGAGTCTTGTCTAAGACACAGAGTTTGAAGAGGTTTTTCTACTGCAACAGATTCAGAATAAAATACTATTCATGGGACAAAATGTGTCACCATTTATTGCAGTCATATTTTACTTAAAAGTAACAAAATATGTATATGCTGACTCCTCTGTTTGATTGAATTCTTTAAATTAAGTTCCTACAGTTCATCTGTGCCACATAGAATTTCTGTATGATGCCACAGAAGAACAGAAGAATGTTTTCTCCAAATATGGATGGATAAATAGATGGATGGATGGACTTCAACCCTTAATTCTTCAAGGGTTCTCTAGTGAAGGTAATGGTTATATATGGAACTGTGACAATTCAAATGTATATTTTTTTCAGTACCTCAAATCCCTGGGAGTGGTCCCTAATCTCAGTCCTGGAAACCCCCATCTTCCCCATTTTAGCCTTTTGCTGCTCTTACGCACCCATTTCAGCACAAGAAAGGCTTGATAATTACTTGCTGAGATGGATCAGGTGTTCTGGGAGTAGGAAAAACTGCAGAGGAAGGAAAAACTCTAGGAGCAGGGTTGTAAACACTGTTAAATGGCGTCATTCTGAGTATCCATTTTTGGTTTTCAAATAAAACACTTTGGGTGATTGATAGATCCACTAAAAATAATGAAGTGAATTACTGAGTGGTCTGAATGACCACCACTGTTGCTTTTATTTCTTCTATTTGGTTCTCACTGGCACCTTTCTAGGCTTGATTTGTGAGACTAAATACTCACATTGAAAGGAGGCATCCCCAAAACTTTATGGAGCATTTTAGGATATGCTCCACTTTTTCAACTTCATCAAATCCTGTTGTCTCTCAATCCAAGCTGTCACAGCTTATAAGTACATGCCAATGACAGCAAAGAGACAACAGCGATGGGCATATTCCACAACGCCCGAAACAGTGATCGCTGTACAGTACCCCACGGCTTCATAAATAATTATCATTGTTTACTGATATTGCGTCAGATTGTTGACACAGACTGTGTGTATCCCCCCCATCGGCTGGTAAAGAATGGTGCTGTGAAGAAAAGGTGTCAAGTCTCCAGGTGCGTCCCCCCTCCCCTGCCGGCCTGATCATGCTCCTGACATGAGTAGGGTTTGATTCTGTGCACAGGTGTTGCGATGGTGTTGGCACCATGCTCTCATGCCTACACACACACACACACACACACACACACACAGAACTCAGTGCTAACCACTATCTGCTGCCTCTTCCCAGAGGACCTGTTCTTCCATTGAGGGATATTACAAGCGGCAGACGCGCGCCTCTGATCTGCATGCACCAGGCACACTCTCGGTCCTGGGTGAATAACGCTTGACTTGTTCAATTTGTTTAGAAGCCTCATTCTGTGCTTTGAAGCCACGCATCTTAGCATAAATCATAACCTGTCTCCTTGCTCACAAGTGCTTTGAAATGCAACATCTGCTTTTGAGTCCCCCCGTTTTACAATTAGTTAGGCAACATCAATAGATTGACTAAATATCATCTTTCTTTATAATGAAGTGTTTGGGGGGCATGCTGTATGTGCCGGAAAATGGCTTTATTCTATCATTTTAGCATACCTGGTTTGGATGGAGTTGGATGGTTCTTCTCTTTGGAAAGTTCTGAGCCAGGCTGGAACACTGTGGCGAGAACAGGAGCACCAAGAATTTAGGTTACTAAAAGTGTAACCTACTTAGAGACTGTTATGGTTGTGGGGCATGTAGCATGTGTTGTTTGCTCTTTCATCACTCCATTTCTCATTTCTGTTTGTTCGTTTGTTTTGCCAACCACCACCTTCTGTTCTGTGGTGGCGAAACAGAATAGTTGATTGTTGAAGATCTGATGGAATAAGTGACATCAATGCACCTCATCATGCTAACATGAACAGGGTTCAGTACCTCGGGTTAAAAGAGAGTTTGGACAAGAAAATTAAAATGTGCAAAATTTCTACCCCTACCCTAGTGTAGCTCATTAGTGCCTGAAATTATTCTCATTGTTTTAGAGCTAAAAGGCTAATGTAGCTAAGAAGTGTTGGAAGCTAATACCACACAAATTAAAACCAGAGACTGCAGATCAGCTTGTTGGGTAATTTAAACTAGGAAATGTATAATGCTGTAATCTTAAAAAATGGGGAAATCTGGACAAAAATGTCTTTTAATATCGCTGCTTCGGGTGTTTTTCAGCTGTGGGACCTGCTGCTCCTTTGTAGAAGTAGGTTATCTACTGAAACCACATAAGCAGGTCTACTGCAAATGGCTTAACCTGGTGAAAGCCGAGGCAAGTATGTGATGGTGTAGGCAAGAAGTTTGCATGATGCTGGTGGTGAGCTGTAACCATTCTTCTTAGCCACATTAGCCAAAAAGCTTCAGTCCAAAAGAAACTAATCACTAAATATTTTATTTGGATTTAACATATTTGAGTTAAGTGCTACCTTAAATGCAATTTTACTGCAGGATGTTGCAATATAGTGCAGTTTTAGTAATGTTTTAATCATGTAGTGTAAACAACATGCCATTTATTGCAATTTAATTAATTTTATGCAGGCGTTTTAAGAACACTGCTGTATTGAAATGGAAAACTGAAAAAATGTTGTAAGGGCATAGTGGACAGGAACAAAGAATATGAATTTCACTGCAGTACTTAAGTAGTGTTATAAGTACAGTATTTTGATAGTTTTTAAAGTTTCATTTAATTTTATAGTCAAACATTCTATGTGTAATAGACATCAACAAAAATACTTCAACAACACTGTAAAATAAAAACTAGATGCACTTTCACAAACCAACCATTCATGATTGCCCTTTCCTTAAAGCCCCCTAAATGCTGAATATCCAGTCACAGCCTACCAGCTGCTACTTGGTGCTCGCACCTCTGATGATGCTGGCACCTCTGGTGACTACTGAGTTTTAGAGTTTATAACCAATGTTATCTTTGTAGCTGTAGTTCTAAACTAAAGATGCAAGCATGGAACACCATTAATATCTTTGTTGGGGTATGTAAAAAAATTGTAAATTAGATTTTTCAATTAATTTATTACATTAATTGCAAGTAAAAGCAATTAAACATGAAAATGAAAAGTGAACAGTAAAAAGGAAAATACAAATGAGTACATGCATGCTCGACATATTTTAGCAGTACATTTATTCCCTCTCTATGAACATTGTTTACTACTGGTTAAAATTAAATATATATATACATATATATATATATATATTTATAAATGTTGTATATTTTTTGCCAAACTTTTGTTTTCTTGGCAGGATTTAGTGACCTGTACTTGGTGGCCTGATGAGCAAGACATGCCAATCTGACAGTTAATGATATGTCAATAATATGTACAGTAGATGTGCTGCAATTAAAACTTTTAAGTGATTTTTTCAAAAGAAACTGTCTTATCCTTGCACCAGTAAATTCTGCACAAAACGTGAAATAAGACACATATTGTCCTTATTTAATATGATTTCACTTCCCAAGATATATTTGTTGCTTTGGATGTTGTTCGGTCATGAATGCTGTATAATCAGGTGTGTTGAACCACTGGAAAAACTTACAGAAGCAATGTCTTAACAAGCTCATTCATTTCATCCACGGTCCATAACACTCTTTGCTCCACTGCATGCTGTATTATAGATGACTGCATTAAATATGATCTGCCATTGAACACCAGGAGTAGGCTTGGCCTTTTTATTGCCTCCTCTCTCAATTAAAGGCGAAGATCAAAAAAAGTAAACTCGATCCACCGCTCCCCTCCATCATAATGTGCGTCCCCCTCCATCTGTGGCATTAAGAATTCTTATTGCACACCAAGCAAAGAGTGAGGGGAAGGAGAGAGAGAAAAAAAACATATTTAAGTTTCTCATTTTCCAAAGGCAGGTATTTGATGAGTAGTCGTCAATTAGAGGTACGGAGGTGCGGATTACACCAAGAGGATTAGATGAAAGCGCCTCCCTGTCACGCGGTGGCACCCTCAAAGCGCCACTGCTTGCACACCACACAGCGGTGCACAGCTGTCTGCAGGGTGACATCCCCCCATACGTTCCATACAGCGGCTGTGCTGAGTGAGGAGGCCTCAACAGCTGCTGACGGAGCTCAGCAAACACAAACCAAGTGTCTTACTGGCTCATCATTAATGCAGGGCAGTGGCATCGCAGAGCAGGCCTCTCCTGGCCTTCAGCATGAGACCTCATATTGTGTGTGTTTGCGAAGATACACAAACACACACCAAATTAGCCTTTTCTTTATAGCACACAAACAGAGACACACTTACACTTTATAGCCTTTTATGCAGAAAGCTTGGTAGCGTTCAAAACTGTTACACCTGCAGAAGTCTTTTACAACTGCCATAAATCCATATGAACATTTTTAAAGGATTACTGCATGACATTATATAAATGTAAAAATAACAAAGGCTGCTTTGGTCAATTCTGATGTCATGCCACTGCTAGAAAGGGCTTACATCTTGTTGGAATAAGACTTCATAAATGTTTACATAGGCATATATCAAGAAAGGCTAATGCTAAGAAACTATTACATTTTATTGTGTGAAACTGTAAGACGTAAGAAGTCACCGTCACTAGATATCATATTTGTAACACTGCTCCACCAAATCATAGGGTATTTTCACAGGTCCAAATATTCAGTGACTGTCCGAGGTGTGTACAGTAGCCTAAAGGTAAAATCTATTACTTCAGGACATGGAGCTGAAATGTATTCAGTTACTTCCCAACCAAACTACATCGACTAATATGCACCACCTTACTGTAGAATTGGAATGGTTTAAGCAGGCTGAGATAAGTTTTGTAGATGTATTTATTAATAGGTGGATATTATCTTTAGTACTAGTTCTGTGAATTTGCATCATAGCTCTTATGCTACACCGAAAAAGCAAAATGTGGGCTCCAAATTAAACTGTGGTTTTTGTCAAGGCAAGAAATTAAATATCCACATTTTGTCAAAATGAAAGTAAAACTTTTCCCTTCTTGTTTACAAAATAATTTGAATGGAGTGGGAGTAGAATGTCACCTAGGACCTGCAAGTATCTATTTATTGTATCAGGAAAATGGATGCTCTTTAGTTTTAGATTTTTTGTGATTTTTATTGTGAGAAAATGTACAGGGCACTAAATACATACACATATACTGCACATCTGAGGCACTGTTAAAGTGTGCTGCTGTATGTCTGTGTGTACATTACAGGCAAATTGTATTTTTTTATGTTATCTGATTATCTCATAGATTCATAGTACCAGAATATAAACAAAAACAGCACCTGAAGCACCACAATGCTCACTATTTAGTGGTACTTTGACAAAAAGTTTCAAATACTTAGCATTGATCACTGTCTGAACACAAGAGAAAAAAAAATACATTTTACAGCTTAGTTTTTTATTTTTATTCTGTCTTTTTTTAATAAATACATATCTCTTGAAATGCAGGCAAGATTTAATGTCACTTTTTTCATTTCAAGAGAAAACTGAGAATATTGGAGAAAAAAAGTGTTAAAGTCTTTGCCATATTACAGCATTTAGAATCATGACTTTTGACACTTTGTACAACTGTTTTGAACATATTCATGCAATTAGACCTTTATAACTCAAATTTCTTCTTTATATGTCAGCTGCCTTTTATAAACTGTAATAACAAAATAAACCAATAAACCAGTTCAAAATTGCCTAGAACAGAATGGCATGCTGTTCCAAGCAATGGATTGATGGAATGGATTTTTTTTTCTTTTGAAAATAATGGCTTGTTATGAAAAAAAAATGTGCAGCACATGCAAATGAACAGACCTGAAACTTCAGAAGGAAGGAGCAAAGCCACAGGAAATCTACACTTGACTCACAATCTCTACGACAATACTTATATTCATATGGAGCATCTTCATTTTACTGGGGAATATAACTTTAAACTTAGTCTTAATAGTCATGCCTTACTGCTTAACTACTTTGAAATTAATATGTATAAAATTAGTTACTGTATACATTATAGGAGTGAGAAACTGAAATGTAGGCCACATACGGACCCTTAGGATTTATGAGGTTAACTAATTACAACACAGATTTGCATTTCTTTGCATTTGTCCTGACGTGTCATATGATCACTGTCACTGCCGCATGAATATATTGGCACTGTTGGAACAAAACCAGCATCTCCAAAACAGGCACTTACAAGAGAAAGAAAAACATTCTTAACTGTTAAAGGAAACTGATACATTTTTTGTTGTTTTGGCCATTTTTATTAGATCATGGGATTTTGGCACAAAATTAAGCACATGTTCATACTGCGTAAGAACAACTAAAAACGTTAAATATGGAAATACAAGGTCTTTTTCCATTTATACTTATTCTATTCATATTATTCAATAACATGTTTTCTGTTAAGGAATACAAGGAATACCCGTTTAAGACTGAGGAGTACAACACTGAATCCAGCTGAGGTTCAGTTCACATGTAATTGGAACAGCAGCCATCTCAACATGACACATGCTCACAAGTCTACCCATCACTCAGGCTTTCTAAGGAAATTGGCAGGGGTCCATGTGCACTACAATACCCACATTAACTTGATGCTTGTGGAATGACACTGTCAGCTGTTTGGACTAATTATTTTCATTTGTTCATAAACTTCTGCTGGTTTGTTGGGAGCTGCTCTGTGACTGATAATCACATTGTTCTTTCCTTTTGTTTTCACCATGGCTTCTTTATTATTCATACTATGTTGCTTTAGCCTGACAGCTATTGTAGGGAATTAGTCTTTTTATGGGGTTTACCAAACACGGCCCATAAATAAACCATTTTTAATTTCCCTGAGTCAATTAGAAACCATTAATTTTGAATGATATGAAAGGAAAGTGAATGAGTGGTGAGATTCTTAGTAAGCCATTAACAGACAATAACAATTATGTGGACACTTGTAAACACTTTATACATAATAGTTCCGAACGTATGTTTGCTGGCTCTGTTTACACCAAACTTGCCAATATTGTACATTGTACCAATACAGTGTATGTATTTATGTAAGTTTATGGGTGAAGAATGTATGTAAATGTAAATGTATGTATTAGTCTATACTCTAAAAATAAAGATGCTAAAATGAATTATTTGAAGTATATGACTCTCTTGAAAATATAGATGCTAAATAAATTATTTGAAGTAATAAAGCTGCTTTTGAAGAACAACTTTTGTAAATGAGACATGTAAGCAGGGATTAATTACTGACCAGGACAGTGGGGCCAGTGTCCACAGGCTTTAGGGGGGCTCAGAGCTCAAGGCCCAAAGTGGCTTATATACATGGGATAATCCAGTGACCAAGCATTGGGATTATATACATGGATGAAAACAAAACAATGCTTAATTCTTATGTGGTATTTTCACATAACTTCAAAATTACTTGCAGGGGTCCGCATAAGAACATGATTTGTTTCTGTATGCGGATGTAAAGCATCTTGACATTAAGATAAGCCTCTATATCAGAACTTTCCAACACTTGTACCTGCATTTAGGACCTTTTATTTTTAAGGGTATTGGTGCATTTTCCTTTATGTGGACACTACACTAACAACAGTGTAATTCAGCAAAAATGTGCATTAGGTACTCGAGTTCTCATCAAACACTTCTGAACTAATTTACAATAGACTTCCACACAGTGGATCAAATTCTTATCTCACTCCCAATACAGCAAAACCTTCAAGTCTTAATACTTGCTCTTCAAAAAGAGTGTCTTCTCAATATGTCCGGGTTCAAAGTGCTGAGGTACTCTTCAAAGCTTAACACAGAACTAAATTCCCTCAGATGCCAGAAAGCAAAGGGCTGTAAGGGTTTGAAGAATTTTATCATTTAGTTTTCTTTTCCATTCTACATAGCCAATTTACTGCGGCCAAAAGACTGAGCAACTGTATTTAAATGACACTCATAGCAGATTGCCATGAAGGAAGTCATGAAGGAAGCAAAAAGAAAAAAAAACACAACTCTCTAGTCCTTTAATACGGTGTTTTAGTAGCCCCCTCCGTCTCGTTCTCTCCTTTCGTCTTTCGTCTGAGGGAGTGCGGGTGCATGTCAAGCGATTGTTGAATTGAAATATTGATGCGGAGTATCAAAGCGTGGCGTATAGCTCCTGTGTTTCCTGAACTAACCGAAAGGCGCTTTGATCATGGGCTCCTGTGATCTGACTTCTGAAGTTGTTAAGAGTACTGGAAAACAAAATGCAAACAAACTTCAAGTGCCCCTGCAAGTGATAAAAGTTTTCTTTGACAACTAGAAATATGTACTTTTCTGCAGCTGCACCTGAGCCGAGAGTTCCAGGGCATGCAAATGGACTGTCACTGAAAGTTTGGGATAGAAGGAAAAACGCTGACCAGCCTGCATCACTGTAGTGTGTTACTGTGCATGCACACTTCTGCATTATGCTATTTGCACAACAGCAGTAGGTATAGTGTAGTGTAGTCTAGTGTAGTGGGTAATAGGGCTTGTGTAGTAATAGTACTCCACTGGGGTTTAATCCCAATAGGGACAAAGACAGCTACACCAATAAGAGTCTTTGGGCAAGACTCCTAACATTACACAGCCAAGAAAAGTGATTAAAACTGCCCAAAACTGTGTTTGCTGTTTAAACACAGCAAAATTATTCTAAACAAATCCATTCTTCTTGCCCACATGGCTTTCATTTCATCATCTCTGACGGTTTTGCAGCATTATACTTTGAAAAGTGTCTTAACTGACCCTAACATTACATTTATTTCTAATTTGACCTATGTGTTGATGAAATGTGAAGGTCCTTCAACCAATAAAATTTTTCTTCACACGCTCATTTACAAAATGAGAAAATGGTTGTTTAAACTTTCCAATTAAAGCTTTTTAGGGAAGCTATAATTCCCTAGTAGTATTGCTCTAACAAACCCTTTTGTCTTTTTTTATAGTAGGCCTATATACTACAATTTTCTCATTTTTTCCTCTGAGGTCCGTTTATGATATTCGCATGGGTTAATGGACAGGGAACAGTCCAAGTTCAGATCTACATGGCCATTTTCCAATTCCTGTTTACCTTTTAGAACATGATGTTTTTGTTACTGAGCCATTAAGAACGAAAAATGTAAATGACCTCTGCTTTGACTGCGACAGCTTCATTTAGAAGCTGCACAAGCTAAAGTGGTATAGGTGGAATATGGAGATGCATGTAAATGTTGGTTTATGTGGCATCATTAAAGAATGTATTAAAAATAGATTATTTCAGGAAGTTGATATAACATTGAATATGACAAAAACCAAGGAATCTCAGTAACAAGTTAGTCAATGTAGTTTATATAATCTTTATACGGGAACTAAGCTGTAAAAGCAACCTGGAATTTGCTGTGTTTGTGACGTCACAAAAACAACACATTTATCCTTTCTACTGCTAAATAATAAAAAAACCTATGACCTTATATGGAGTGTGAAAGAGACGTGAAACAGCGTAGCCAATCACAACATGGGTGATTTGTATTATGTTTTAAAAAGAAATTAACACCAACACCCTCTTTAATTCAAAAGGATGAAGTTTGTATAGAAATAAAAATGCCTATTTTTGGGTTGCCACCTAAAACCATTCAAATGTATATATCCTGGAAACAAAAATGCTGCTACTAAAATGTATATATTTTTGTCAGTCCATTATGTCTTTAACAGAAGTAGAAAAAGTACTACAAATGCCCTATAACTGGCCAGTAATGGCAATTGCTTAAACATATGGTACCACAATGGGAAATGTGCTAAATCTTTCTGAACAATTGATAAAAAAAAAGGAAAGTTACAACATTTAGAGCTCTTTTGTTCCATTTTGCTCTCCTACAGAGTTAGTCAGTGTGGTTATGAGAAGGACTGTCTCGCTCTGCCCCGATTAAAGCTTGAACATGGAGAGAGACGCAGGGAACAGCAGGCCTTTTAACTTTTATCTCTGTCTCATCCATTATACTACATTTGTCATGTTGGCTGTTGGAGGGTCATTTAGCCAACATGAGGCTGTAAAACTGGCTTTTGGAAATGGCCACCAGTACAAAAGCTTGTGGCTGGCTGTTTGGAGTGCAGATGGTCAAGACAGCTGGGACAATTTAGTGATCTGAGGCTCTAAAACTGCCCCCAGACATGCTAAAAACAGCTTGACAACATGCTTGCTTATTCCTCCATTGTTTTGTTCCTTTTATGAGGACATTGAGCTTAAAGCTGGCGGATTTGTCATCATCAGACTTGTCATCAAAGTGCAGAACTCAATCATTTAGCATTTTCTTTTCTTTTCTGTCCATTGTTTTTCTAATTTAGAGTCCCAGTTTGGGCATGTGGAAGTGAAGGCATGGCCACCCCAGAGCTAGAAATGTAGTGCCTCCACTTTTGTAGTGTTATTTGAAACTTTTGTCAGATCTTTGTCAGTCCTAGTGTGCTTTCTTAGCACACACACAAAATAACAGATACTGAATTATGTTAATAGTTACGTTAAAAGTAAAGCTATGCAAGTTATGTAAGTTGTAATGGTTCAGATGTTACATGTGTTCTTGGTTGTGAGGGGCTTCCCCCCTTAGTTTTATGTGAGGTAACAAAAAAGGGAGCTGTAGGAATTTCTGCATACTGCATTCTGGGAGACCCTATAATAAATGAAAAATAGGCCTGCTGTTATTAATTTAATTTTCTTGAAGAGAGCACCTCTGCACCTCATTTGCGTCATAAAGCCTGTCAATGGTGTTTACTCCTTTAGTGGGATAATGGTACACACTTTTAAAAAATGCATTAAAAACATTTATTTTTTGCAATTAATTTAAAGAATCAATTTTTTTGTAAAAATATATTTTTTGTATGTATCCTGTAGTTTTAGTCTTATTAGTCGTATTAGTGTTTTTATTATTATTACTGTCATCACTAATGTTGTTGTTTATCAGGTTTTATTACACATTTTTATATCTTCCATCATTTTTAAAATGTATTTATGATTACACTTAATTTTGATAGTATCGTGTTGATGAATCTCAACCTGGTCTTTAGCAGCATTAGGGCAAGAGTTTATGTTTAATATTCACTCTTTTTAACCTATCATATTGAACTGATTAAAGTCATAATTTTGGTCATGATATATTGATATTCACACATTTATGATAGTCTTCTAGATTATTTATAGGTCTGTAGAATAATTATTAATATTTAACAAGATTACGATTATGAATTAGCATATGGTATGGTTTAATAGTGTCAATTTAATTGTATCAAATTATATTTTATTTTGTTTTAATTGTCAAAGTAGCGTATGTAAACCCATATAATACGCTCCTAGTTAAGTGTCATTATAAGAGCTGTGAGAGCCGATCCATCAGTGCAGCAGTCCTGAGTGTTAGAAGCACTGCCTGATTGCCTGCCATCTCCACAGCTGCTTAATGAAGGCTGGGATCTGTGCTTGCTCTGGAAATGAGTTTTCCCTTGAAAACGGTGGAAGCCGGATCCAGGTCTATTTAAATGAGGTAACATGGGGAAGGTAAGCACAACCACAGGAGCATTGTTTTCACAGTTCAAAGTAAGGCGAGCATGCTTTGCACTTCAAAGACACTCATCTGGGAGGCAGTCAGAGTGGGGGTGGGTAGGGGTAGGAGTGGGGGGGGGTTTAGGGGACAGGAAATAAGAATCAGGGTAATTAACAACTTCTGCTCAGTAATGAAGCCCACTGAAAGAGACAGAGGCGGCCTCCCTCTGTAAAAAGCCACCAAATATTTGATGTGTTTTACTCGTGTCCTTTAACCCATTCCCTTGCAGTTGAATGTTATTTTCTTTTATTACTATTACTCACCTTAATTGCCCCCAAAACACTCAAGACAAGAATGCGCTGCTGATGATGTGTTTCTGCTTCTGTATTTCTAACATGGCTTTTTTCTCACACGGCTTTCATTTTACACCAAATTAATTCTTAGAGAAAGAATGTTAATGATTTGTTCATCCATGTTCTTTAGGTTAACCAAAAGAAACAAAGTCTCATCAATTATGTAGCAGTGCACCAACAAGCGTGAATCAGTGTGTCAGCAGTGCGAGCGTAGAACTCAGACCAGATCCACATCACTGTTTCACTGAAGATTGAGAATAAGTGATTCAGTTTTAGAGCTGAATTTGTCTTAAGAGTGACTGATTTTACTAAATGAACAGTGACATTGTGCCCAGTTTTATTAAAGTTGTTTAATGTTAATGTAAGAAAGGTTAGTGTTAAAATGTCTTCAGTTTAAAAAAACAAGTAAACATTTTCCACTTTCCATTTACTATCCAATCCAAACAATCCTAATATGGAAACTAAGCTATAAAACCACCCAGTATGTAATTATGTAATTTGCCTTTTTTTTTTTTTTTTTACAAAAAACAATGCATTTACAAGCTTCCTTCTGTTCAACCATTAAATTTAAAAGCACTGAGGTTATAAGGAGTGTTTGAGTCCAGACATAATACCGGACAGCCAATCATAACATGGGAGATTTGCATAATTCAGTTTTAATTCAATAACAGAAACAGCCTCTTTAATAATAAGGGATAAAAGTGGTAAATAATAAAAAATAAATTATGGCTTTATCGTTTGTCTTTGTCTATTTGATACTTAAAGCAAAAATACACCAAAAATGTAGGAAATGGGCCCTTTAATACTATGTGCTAATTCGTTAAAATATGTAACACAGTAACAAGAGTTTTTGCAAGAGAAACTAAGTCTGTATCAAAGAAAATTGTCATTTAAATATTAAGACATCTCACCCCTAACATAATACACTTCTCTAATGTGTTCTCCTGGTCTCAGTACCATGTTTTATACTGCACAGTGCAAATAACAATTTAAAGATGCTAAAATGACGAGATGACCATGAAGGAGTGGTATGTGTGTTGCTCCCCACTTCAAAATTTACCTGAAAGCAGTAAATAAATATAATAGCAGTTATATAAATAGTGCTGGAGTAGAATAAATATTACTCCAGTGGCATTCCTCCTGAGGTTTCTGGTTTTCTTTAATGCACTTGTAAGGTTCTATCATTATATAATGATGTCATATTCCAGCTTGTGTCTTATGAAGTTTGTATATATTATGTAACATAAAGAAGGCTTATTTTATTGTATGTTGTCTGGTTACACACTGAAGCCATACCTCTCAGTGAGGCCCAAGTCTTCTAGAACTCTCTCATCAATTTTTTTATAGAGTGGTTTTCAGGCACACATAATTTTATAATAATGTTGATCTACATGATACATTAAAAGCTCTTACACACAAACACACACACACACACACACACACACACACACACACACACACACACACACACACACACACACACACA
>JBBPDH010000130.1:22598397-22611879 GCA_037974565.1 Clupeocharax schoutedeni
ATGTAACCCTTTATTAGTCCCACAAGTGGGAATATATATGTATGTATGTATGTATGTATGTATGTATGTATGTATGTGTGCATTGGGTATGTGTGTAGACATGTACGTTTTGGAATATATATTCACCCAAACATTAAAAAAGAACATTTAATATGAAAATATAAGTCTTATCAATTATAGAATATATATATATATATAATCTTCTCAAAGTAGTAGTAGACATGCAGAAGTTTTCACGTGCATGTGCTTAAGTGCATGGAACTGAGTACACACGCTTACAACTACTACAGTGTAGTAGTAAGGGGGGGAGTACTAATCCCATTTTAATGCACCCTCACTAGTGAGTTCTTAGTGAGATGTGGCCACAACAAAGGAGCCGAGGCGTGGAACCCTTCCCCTTTAACACAGCACACACTCACTCACACACACCCCTTTAACAGGCTGCCGGACTATGGCGTGTGCTCCTGTTCACTCCAGCTCTCTTGTCAACATTTCCCCCTGAGTGCATTAATGTGGAGCGATGGGAATCTTGCCGTCATGTCTTTGCCACGAACCATCTCGGCTTTGCTTGCCCTGGCTGGATTCATCACATTGTCTGATGGTGAGTAGCACACACTCTCGCTCTCTCTATTTATTTATTGAGCTCTCTGTGTGTATGTGTATGTGTGTGTGTGTGTGTGTGTGTGGTGGCTGCACTACACGAGGCTTATAGTCATGGCGTTAGGCTGAAAGTGTCTTCGTACACTCAAAACCTCGCTTCCTCTGCTCGTTTGAATGATTTTTGGTTCGTTTCGTCTGCCCTACTTTTTTTTTCTTTAAACGTTTCCGGTTGAAATGTGTGTGGTGGGAATGTACCACGCTCGCTTCAGCTTTTGTGATCACACTGACCAAAGCAAAAAAACAAACAAACAAACAACAGGAGTCAGTATTGTGTCCCATCAGACTGTTTTTCTCTCTGCAGTTCAGCCCGGGAGCCTGTACTTATGCAGAAAACGTGTTGTAGAGAGTCTAATGCTGATATATCATTAGCCACCATGGTGAAACCACAGAGTAAACCCACTCCAGACACTGTGGTTGGGGTGCAGGCAGTTTGTCCGCTAAGCCCTATTTATCTGCCTCGGGCATTAGAAGTGCCCAAGCTGTGCTGTGGTGCACACTGGTGCTGAGTGATCAGACTGTAAGTCTCATCAGCTTCTCTCTGAAATCAGACCTGCTGAGTGACCTCAGAGAGGTTGACCACTAGGAGTGCAATAATGCATCGAATATCATGATATCGTAACATAAAAAATGGACCCTCATAGTGAATAAGCCTTAGTAATGATGATACTATGTGTATCTGCATGCTTGTGGTGTTTAACCAGTCAATAACCCCGTCCAGCTCATTCATGACACACATTATCCTCCCCTGCTCTACAGCTCAATTTTCCTTAATAAATAATCATCTTAAGAACACAATAGTATCTTCATTCAAATTTCATTCTAAATATTAAAGGATTTTGGACAGTCTTACTTGTTGAATTATATTGTGTTTTGAACCGAAGCATGAGTTTACTGTACCGCTCCATGCCCCTGTGAGACTATGGAGCCAAGAGTTTGGAAACTAGGATTGCACAAGATGAATGTTATTTACAGTGATGGCCCAATACTGCTTTTTATTTTTCCATACTGATATTCCTAGGTATCACACAGTGATATTGGAAAATCAGCACATGATTACTATCAGCATTTAGACAGATTTTAAATATGAATGAGTTCTCCTCCGCCCCTACAGTTATGTTACTCTGCTACTACACTGATCCAGGTGGCTTTAGTCCTCATTTTTGCTTTTTATAACTTTGTGTCTCCCTCGGGGGATATGTGTGTGTGGAAAAATATTGGTGAGTTCCTATATTGCGTTCTATATTGAGTTGTTTTTTGTTTTAGCTAATGAGTTATTTTAGCTCAGAGCACGAAATGTCAAATAATATGAAAAGCAAGCATTTGGACATGTTTCAAGAATTTTTCGGCCCGGTACTAGATTGGCCTGATTCGGACACACAGCATCTCTAATCATGTATAACCAGGGCCAGGAACCAGTACACGGTTGCCGACGGGCTCGGCTCTACTGTCTGAGCATGTGTTTACAATACAAGCAGCTACATTCAAGAGTATATTAATACTCCAGGCTTCTGCTGATATGTGCACTGTATTCATATCCCTGACCTGCGGGGAAACCATGAGTGTCCCTGTTTAGCGGAACCAATGTGGCACTGTGTATTGTGCTTCTAGCTGAAGTGACCAGGAAACAGAAACTGCACTTTTACTTTTTCTTTTTCCTCTCTGTTTATAAACATGGCACAGCAGTGAACTCAGGGCTGTGTTAAGTAGAAAATGTCTGGTCGTCTCTGTGAAAACAAGGTCCATGCACTTGGAGGGAGGCTGGTGTTCATTCAACAAACCCAGACAGAAGTCAGAGTTGAAGTCTGGCCTTTTGTGATGGAAATGTAGGCAATGAGTCCCATTCAGTGGCCTGTCAAAAGAGCCTGCCTCTCTTTTGTATGGCCGAGCTGATGTTGATTACATTCACTGCATACAGAAACACGGCTGACGTATGGCAGAGCAGCGTGACCTGATGTTCTGATGCCCTCCAGAAGATTAGAGGTTCTCTCTGAGGACTATGTTTGTCCGTGGTCTTTATTTTTTGTTGGTTTTTTTGGGGGCGGAAGGAAATCTGAACTGTTTTTGCCCAGATTTAGAATGTTCACAGCTGAGAAACTATGCTTGGAGTGTACCCCCTTTTTTTTTTTGTCTATTTCCTCATTTCAAATGACAAATTGTAAATGTTTCCTAAAGTTGCTACGTTGCACCACATAAAGCAGCGTAACAGACTAGCCCACGGTTCCTGTCATTTTCAGCTTTCGGCAAGAATTGCAGATTAACCTTTTCACATTGTGCATTTTTTTTTACGCATGACTCATCTGAGTTCCAAGAAGCTTTCCTCCCTTAGTTGACCCCAGGTTGTGATTTGCAACGCTCTGTCACATGCTCTGATACAACTTTGAACGCTAAAGGATGACCTGTAGCTGTGTCAGTATCTGGAGGTTCTCTAGGGGCCAGACAAATGGTTTGCTTGCCCAGTGCTGGACGATGTGTTAACATATCAATATTAGTGTCGCACAACATGTGTTTTTAGTTTTAGTAAAGTTGATGAGTAACAAAAAAATGATTTCCAGTTAGGTGTGGACGTAGGTGTAACATTCATTCCTTTAGTAAAGACTATTCAGAAAGTCATTCATTTTATTGGTGAGAACTTGAGTATTGGCTGATACCATGACACAGTGACCTATTCAGGGAATCACTGATATTGACTTTTATCAGCAGTGGCCAACACTAGCACCAGCTGCCAGTGAGTGAGTTTGCACAGCTGTTGTGTTTTTGTCCCAACTGAGGGGTGAATAGACCCGGAGCATCAGCACCCCCCTGTTGAAACTCAAGCAACCAAGGCTACTGAGTGGGCGCCCGCACGGAACTGGACCGGGCTGGAATGTTTCTGGTTTTCTCAGCCGCTGCGCTGACTCGATTACAGCATAACAGCATAATCAGGCTGATAGGCCTGAAACCACCCTGTCATGAGGGCTGGAGCATTTACATGAGCGTGTGACGCTTCTCACAGCCCTGTGTGAGAAAACAGCATCAATGTGATACAGGAACAGTGAACTAGGCGAGGGCAAACAGCCGCAAGGCAGGGAGCGTCTCCCTCTCTCCAACTGCTTTTCTATCTCTCTCTCTATCTCTCTCTCTCGTTTTCTCTGTCTGTGTGTCTCTCTACCCCCCCCCCCTGTTTCTCTTAGTTTCTCAACCTGTCTCTGTAATTCATTCTTTCACTATCTTTCTTTATCTCCGTCTCTATTTCTCTTTTGATTTTTCTTCTCTCTCTCTGATGCATTTAATGTCTGTTAATTATAGATTTTCGAACTTTTAACAGACCGTTAGAATTGTAGCTGTGATCATTGCTGTAATATTCCAGATTGGATGATAAATATTTTATGAGATGGCCATGGGCTACTGAGGTAAAACATCAGAAGACTGCATATATGAAGCCTCCAATTGACAGTGTAATTAAGACATCAAGGTAAAGGCAAGTGGAGAAGCACTGCAGCTGCTGTTGAGTGCACTCAGAGGGAAATAAAATGTGGGAGCATTAAGCTGCAGTATATTTTGCATGTGTGTGCTTGTTCAGGAACTCAGTCTGGAACTGAGGGTGATATGAAGGTTCACATGTTTATACTAACCATGCAGAAAATGAATTTGCAGAATAGAAACATACTATTTATTTGCTTTTATGTATTTTGTTCCTTCAAGACAATCTGAAACTCTGCACAAGTAAACCCTTCATTTAAATCAACGAGACATTATTGATGAATGATTTATCAGCTTTAGGTTTTTGACCAAAATTACATACTTGTGTTGTATTACATAAACACCTTGATTTATCAAAATGCTCACTCACCTAGAACCATGATTAGTCAGAATGCTCACAGCACAAAAACTGATGACAGGTCAGATGAATTAGTAGCTCCCAAATGACTTGGAATAAAAAGTGTTTACGTTAGCTTTCAATTAATTAAATAACCTTTTTTACCTCCTATTGCAACATTCTTAATATTGTAATGTTACAAAAGCTGACATTTTATTATTGTGTTGTTCACACATGCAAAAAATACAAATCTGCAGAATGACTAATTGCTCAAAGACATCCACATATGTAAGGCAAACTGTGACATTTAGTGGCCTAACAGTAAAAGCCAAACAAGCACAGGGTTTCTCTTTACCATGAGCCGCTTTTGAGGATGCTAGCACAATATGTGATGATGCGGAAGACCAATCTATTCGTTTTTTCAAAAAGTGCTTGTTGCTTGACTTACTATTTGATGCACTAACGATTGGTGGAGTTCATTATATCGGTGATTGATGTCAGTAACTTAATTTGAACACATGTATCACTGATATAATGAACTCCACCAATCGTTAGTGCCTCAGATAGTAAGTCAAGCAACAAGCACTTTTTGAAAAAACGAATAGATTGGTCTTCAGCATCATCACATATTGTGCTAGTTACTGACATCAAAAATCAGTGGTTAGTACCAACCAGAAGTGGTCAAGAAACAGACACGAGAGCCAAAGTGCAATAAAAGGAGCCTACAATGGAGACATGGGAATTATAAATGGACCATGGAGCTATGGAAGAAGGTGGTCTGGTCTAATGAATTTCGGTTTCTTCACTTACCTGGGAAAGAGATGGTTCCAGGCAAGCCAGTTGCAGCAGTGTGATGTTGTAGAATGCTCTGCTGCCATTCATGTGGATGTTACTTTGAAGCATACCGTCTGCCTAGATATTTTTGCGCACCAAGTACCTCACTTCATGGCAACAGCATTCCCTAATCAGTGACCACTTTCGGCAAGATAATGTGCACTGCATTAGTGCAGATATGGTCAGGAAACATTTCAAAGGGTTTACTTGGCTCCAAATTTGCCAGTTCCCAGTCCGATCGAGCATCTGTGGGTTATGCTGGACAAACCCGTCAGATCTGTGGAAGTCATGGTTACAGGGCTTAATGGATCTCCTGCTAATATATCCAGTACCACAGCACGCCTTCAGAGGCCTTGTGGAGTCCGTGACTCAGTGGATGTTTTGGAAGGACCTACACAGTATTAGGCAGGTTGCTTTAATGTTGTTGCAGATCAGTGTAAACTGTGTAAATAAATCCTGCTTGGGGTGTGAGGGCCCCTATGTTGCAGTTAACACTCAGGGCTTGGATGTCCCGTGTAGAGTGAACTTGGTGAGTTAAAACAAAAATAAGTTAAAGTGTTTTTATATCAGTATTTCCAACATTGCTGGTCAGTGATTTTGCCTAAAGGCCCACATCAGTATAGCCGGTATAAGCCAACATTAGTGTGTCTGTCTGACTTCAGCTTTGACAAAGAGGTTGAGTTCACGGTCACAGCAGTCTCCTATCTGTCTTTCCTGTATTAATGACCTTGCTAATGACCTGAGTGGCCATCAGGCAGCATGCCTAATTGGGCTTTCAGACTGGCTAGCCTTTTCTTGACCTGACTCACTCCTCTTGTTTGGAAAATCTCCATGATGTGGCTTGTTTGTTTACGGGTCCCTTTTATCACCAATTTAGCCTAATGACATAATATCCTGACTGTTTAGTCTTAATATGTCCTAATATTATAAGCGTCTGTCACGCAATGTCCAGCAGGGCAAGTACTCCTGCCAAACCCTGTCAAATTATGCTGTTTACTTAAAAACATCGCAGCCAGCGGTGCTCAGACACATACTCCCACACAGGACGCATTGCCTTTTTACTGTATTAAACTGTATAGACATTTTATTTGTACTCAGTGGGTATGTAAATCTTGCTGGTGGTGAGTGTGTGTAAGGCCATGGCAGAAAGAGAGACGGTGCAGGAAGTTATTGGATGAATGAGGACTCATGTTTCTGGAGGGAGAAAGTGATTTTTGGTTTTAGACCAGACAAGTAATTTGAATGTGAGAGAGGTGAAAAGATGCCCCTCCTTCCTCTGCATCGATTTCGTTGGTGTGGGGTGGAGAGTGTGTGTGTGTGAGCGTGTGCATGCTCTGTCTGGTGGCGTCGGCATGTCTTAATCAGCGCCCTGTCTGGGGGCTCTATAGATCTTGTTTCAGCCCCTTTGCATCTTGGGTAACAGCACTCTCACAGTTCGCTTGCTCCCTCTGGCCCTCGGCATCCTGCTCTCTATGACATGGAGGAGGATGAGGGACTTTAATTATACTGAGGAGACGGAGCGCGATAACATTCACATGGAAAAGCAAGCATGGCCACTTAAGAGTGACTGGTCACATTGCTTATAGCCTAAAACGGCTCCTGGTTTGTTGTCTACAGTTGCTGAGGGGCTAAACTGTAAAGAAAGTGTTTCAGTGCTTTCTAGAGCGTGTGGCTAATTAGCCCAGACAATCATTTTGATGTGATTCTCTGTAGGTTGAGTGTAGCAGACAACACACGTCCATATATTGAAATAACTGGCCATTGGCTTCTATTAATACTGACGCAACTGCCTCTTGGCCACTATTAGCTTTTTTTTTAAGTCACGTAAACGTGCTGAAATAATCCTGTGGTAAGAGACACTATTATACAGATGCTGCAGGTTGAGATTAGGTTGAAAAACAACAGTGTTCCTTTAAGAGATTCTTTGTCCCTGTTAGGACCCTGGTTTTGCCACTAGCTTGTTAGGGAGCACTGAGGTTGGGAAATATTTGGCCAGTGCTGACTTTAGTCACTGTGCCGGTAATCTGCAGTTTTATATGCCAGATCCATCTGCGGTTTCATCATCGTTCTAAACCCCACACTGCTCCTGATCAGCCCGACTCCCTCTTAATGGCAACACTTTTTTTTTATGCTGTCTTTCTTTCCACGGCTGCCACTTCCTGCCTGAACAAGAATGGAATGATAGGAACTTCACACTGCCAGTGTGCTTCTAGGCCCAGCCTTCACTGAATTCCCCCATTCGGACGGGTTAAGTCGAAGTCTAGACTGGGTTTTAATGACTGTCACAGCTGGTCTCTCAGCCCAAAAACCCATTCACAGCTGGTGGTGTAGTAGCCCACCCTACCCCCAGTCATGTTCCATATCTGCTCTTGCCTACCCCCACAGCCCCAAAAAGCTGGAGTGGAGTGGGTTGGGGGATTTGTGGGGGGGCATTGAGTCCAGTCCCCCAAACAACCCCCACCATACACACATACACCTCAGCCATGCTCTTTGTTCAAACATAGTCAGCCCAATCCCTCCTCATGTCTGCCTAATCTCCACACAAAGGGCCAGTGTAAGGCCACCAATTATGTGCATACGAGAGCAGAGTTCACTTAGCCCAAACCGTGCGCACTCTTTCATGCTTCTTTTGGAACCATGCACCCCCAGATACTTCAGTGTGTACTTTCAGTTGGCCAACTTTATACAGAATCTGATTGTGCTTTTACAGCTCACACACACTCTTGTAAGATTTTAACTCTGCGGGTTGTTGCTCACATCTTTTAAAACTAGGTTGATTTGAGGAGTTTTATTCCAAAACATAGTGTACGCCAAATTCTCATTTTACGTTTTTCTCACTGTGGCTGAACGTTCATGAGTCAGTACAAGTGACTAGCACTAATTATTCGTTTTATGTGTAAAACTGGGCAATATGATTGTGTCTTGTCTTGGTCATCACTTTTGCACAAATTGTAAATACTGTTAGTATTTCTAGATCTGGCTGACTGACCATGTTTCACCGCAAGTGAAACACTGAACAAAAATCATTGGTGATGATGGGTGTTTTTTTTCCCCACCCACTAACTAGGTTTTCCCAACCGGTGTTGTCAACACTGGGCTTCCACACAAGTGTATCCATACGGATGAATCAGGCGGAAGGAATGCAAACCCCCCTGAAATATGATCAGTGGTCAAAGTGTCTACGTTTCATAAAGTGTTTTTTCTTTTAAATGGAAGTCTTGATTTATTGCCCCTGTTTGTGTTGTGGAACATTTAGCACTGGCATCCAGAGCTACATATCAACACGTGCTCTGTTTTCAATATTGCTATTTCAGGACTTTACTCTGCCTGCTATTTGATGTCATCAGATGACACATGACATTACCCAGCAGTGAGCAGTCAGCAGGAAGGTGCAGTGTTGAAATGCACTCAGTGCCCCTGTTTACAACATGGGCAACGGAACTGCCATTGTCCATTTCCCATTCGGCACAGTTGTGCTTTGAATGGTTTTGATTTTGAGAGATCTAGCTGTATTTTACATGGTGGTGTTTCTGAGGAGCATAACCAGCAGAGCTGACCACAGCTCATACAACTGGTGCGCCACAGGCCACATACACACAGTACACCATCATTTACCCTGTTTTTTCTACCCCAGCAGCCTCCACCAGTGCATTCAACACACTCATGCTTTGACTGAAGAGTGTCTATAATAGACACCATTTTAGCTACTTGTTGACCACGATATAAGACCTACTCTCTATGGTTCTTAAATGTGGCAACATGGCTAAAGGTTTGCAATGGTCTTATTAATTGTAATAACAACAAATATCCCAACGTTTCAGTGTGCTTTTATGAGCGCATTGTGAATGTCAGCACCTAAAGACTGAATATTTCATTACAAAGAGGGGATAATTAGTTCTGTTCATTTGGACTAGCACATTATGTGAGGTGTTGAACAAAGTAATTGTGTGGGTTTTACTAGCATTTTTGTGTGGTGTTGCTGTTGCATTTAATGCATATGGTGTGAAAAGAAAACTTTGTCAAAGCTAAACATTCATAACTATCTTAAAAATTCAAATTCATCCCTAATAGGGTCCCAATCCTGTAAAGGAGTTATAGCACTTATAGGGGTTTTATTGCATTTTGTCCCTGTGATTCATGTGCCTAGTTCAGTAAGCCTGCCAGGCTGGTTGGGGGTGAGTGAGTGTTGTATGTGTGCTATTCGTTGTGATTAGAAGGGTATGGCACAGAGTTGTTTTTCCAACTTTATCTGGGCCTGGTCACCTCTGTGTAATATGCAGGAAATTCCTTGTGCATGTGAACAGTTAAGTTGGATCCACTCCATTGGCAGTTACTGGCAGCTCACTTCTTTTTACCCTAAAGAACACAATCATTCTACATTTAGCAATCGTTAGTGTCTCACTCTCACTCTTCATTTGTTTTCTCCTGAACATTGGGCTGGCACTGACTGTTAAATACATCATGGCCAAAGGTCTCAGATTAGTTGAGCCATTAATGATGGTAACAGCAACACACACTCGTTTACACTTGTATGGAAGGGTGCGGCCCATTCTTTATCACACGTTGTGCAATCTGTGTGAGAAAAGCAGAGGAAGTGCGGTGACTAAGATCAATTTAGTGAAGCCAACCTCGGTGCAGTCCAAAGGAAGCAAAATGAGAGGGAGAGTGACTGCTTGGGGATGTGTGTGTTGGGGACCAGTGTGTTCAGAATGACCATTTTTTGACAGTATGTGATCATTTGCTTGATTAGCAGTTACTAAGTGGTTGTGCTGCATTCATTAGAAAAGGTGAAAGAGTCAAAGGATTTCCTTTGAGTATCTGAAGTTGAGATTAGCTTGAGATTAGTATCTGAAAATGACATGCATTTACATGTAGGCATGTAATTAATCACCAGTAGTGAAATTCTTGGACTCCCTCAAGTTTGCCTGGTAAAAAAAAAAAAACGCAAGTAGAAATAAAATAAAAAAAGTTGTATAATAGTGTTCTTAAAATGTTTTCTTAGTACAAGTGTTCTAAAAGTAAAAGTATTCTTAAGTAAAATAAATAGTAAGTAGTAATACAAAACTCAGTGGAACCACCCTCAAAGACAGGAATACAAGCTGTGTGTGTGAGTGAGCATGTGCAGAGCACAGGGTCTGCCACTAAAAGGCTTGCACAAACGTTGACAGCCTGAAAGTTTGGAGAGGGAGCCTGAGAACAAAAGCAGGGATTAAAATGGGCCATTTTCGTAAGGAACAACAAAAAAAAGTCTGGCATTAAAGAACCTAAGCCCCTGGACCTAAATCTGCCCCCCCCCACCGTCCTTTCTGTCCCAGCTTCTTGTTGTTGTAATGCATCACAATTTTCAAGACCTGTTATTTTAAAACCAGTGCAATTTGTCCTAAGTGGCCCACCATTGTTGGTGGCTAAGCGCTGTGGCTGATAAGGCCGGCGTGTGAGTGAAGCATGACGCTCAGCCCTGCTCTCCCCCGCCATGACCTCAGCCACCCCCCTGAGCAGCCTCCTTGTGCCAGAGACGCCCCCAACCCCCAACTAATACCTCCCGCTTTAAGGCCGCTCACTTGCTGAGGGAGACACGAAAACACATGCCAGCAATGACAGCTCAAAAATAGTTACAAAACCAGGCTCGCATGCCAGTGTCCTGGAACATGTTTGATGCATGCCCTTGAAGATGAGCGCTGTCAGCTTGTTACCTAAGCTGAATGAGCCCTCAACATGTTTTTCAAGTCTTGAAGTAGGCTAGTGGGACTTATCCTGGATTAATGTGTTCCGGCCTGACACTGGCAGAAAAATCCTCACCCCTCTTATTTTTGACTTGTGCTGCATCTGTTGTTCTCCAGAGCAGACAACAGCGGTGTAAATCTGCGACCTTACTTTGATTCCATTACATCTTTCGGAGACAGTTCTGTGAATCATAGGACTCAGATTTTGCTGTAATTCTATTAGATTCATTTGGTAGATTAAGAATTACTTTTAAAAACGGCATTAAAATGGTCCCAACACTCCTTAAAAAATTTCCAAAAATATTTGACAGTGTATTATTTTAACAATTAGAAAGCATTCTACGTCAACCTAACGTCAGAGCGTCTTGATATACCCATCCCTAGTGGATAAATGTTTTTACTAAACCGCTTGGAAAAAGGTCCTGAGCCCTGATCAGTCGTGTTTATTCGTTTGTCTGCTGTATATCCTGATGTAGTTTGCAGGCTGATAATGGTGGGAGTGCAGGGCTCTGGGGTGCTGTGCCTGAAGCCGAGTGCTGCTGCAGTGATCCGGCTCTGACTGTCCCAGAGCAGTTTCAGCTTTTCATGGTCTGTTTGGGTTTATCTGCAGTGGCGGATTAGATTTCATGTTCTGCAGCCCGGTGGTAAACTGGTGGCTGCATTCGTGGCCTCAGCTTGAACTAACAGTGACCGGGCTTAAATTTGTGGTGCAAGCTTTGCTCGCCACCTGGTGGAAGCACTGGAGGAACACTGTTCTGAAAGAACACATGAATTAAGACGTCTTGGCATTGTGCAGTTCCTCCTAGAGTTAACAGTTTTGTATGAGTAAATATTAATTCTGAGGTTACCAATCCTAGATCTCATGTTCTGCACATTTGTGCTTTCCATGCTAAGAGACCTGAACCTGATCACGAGGAGCTTGTAAATGAGTTGATAAGGGACCAACACACACAATGTGCGTAGGTTGGGGGCTGGACTAGGAAGAACCAAATGAATTAAAATTGGTCTATGTAGGGATAATCACTGTCCAATTAAAGTTGCAGCTGCTGGAGAACATTGCTGAATTACAATCACTCATTTACTAAGATTCTTTTAAAAAGGCATTAAAGCTAATTCCACCCCCCCCCCTTTTTCTGCTGTAAAGTTTGAGACCGTTACAATGACACATTGTTAGGTTTGGTATAGTATTCAGTTCTGCAGTGTTGTGTCTGAATAGATATTATAAACTTATTCAGATTTATTTGGCTCACATAAAGTCTCCAAACTACCTGTAGAACCACTCTGTAACAAGTCATAACATCTGCAATTTTTAAGTAACTTTAACAATTCTTTAAAAAAAAAAATTCCCCTTGTCCTTGGAAAAAAACTCCCCTGCCCATCATACCCTTATTAGTGAGATGGCTACAAATAACAGAATATACAGCATTACATAGAATGCAACATGATACTTGACTGGTTTTGGATGCATTGTAAATGTGTGCTGCTATTTATGTTCTTGTGTGAGGCTGCATCAGCACATCAGATTCTCTCTTTGTCTCTGCAGCTCTGAAGTGCAACTGCACAAACTGTGAAAAGAGTGGCTATGAGTGCGAGACAGACGGGGCCTGTATGGCCTCCACCTCCTACATTAAAGGTCAGGAGCAGCATGTCCGTATTTGTATCCCCCGTGAGAATCTGGTCCCACCTGGACAGCCCATTTACTGCCTGAGTGCTGAGGGGGTCCTCAATACACACTGCTGCTACACAGACTACTGCAACAGCGTCAACCTCCAGGTTCCTAATGGTGAGTTTCTGAGCAAGTGCCATAATTTTAGGTTCTTTACAGATCATATTTTTTGCTCTAATTTACTGCTCTTGCCTGCACATCTCTGTATAACTGGGTCAAAACTGTTCTTTTTAAATAAGTAGCCTATGTTTGTGAGATCCTCTGATTGAGACAAAAAGAGTCTGAACATTAACAGGGTGGACTTCAGGCTCAGTTGAATGTGGCAGGGCACCACAGGAATTCTTTAAAGACTTTCTAAATGAAATTAGGTAAATAAATCATCTGTGTAGAATAAAGTCATAGTGTTTATTTGACTCATTAGGCCTTAATCCAAATCAGGTGTGGACAGAATGCAATAAAGTGTATGCCTCTTTAAATCCGAGGTGCTTGTACTCGGCAGGCATGGGCTCATTAAAGTGACTGAAACTAAAGATCATTTAGAAAGTATGAGCAGAGTAAAAATAATAGCTGAACACTTACCACTTGTCATTGTTTACAATCTGAAATCTGTTTTTTCACAAATCATTTTCACAATCTGAATTAAAACAAGACCTGTAGATCAGGTATGCAAAGCAAAACCTCCACATCACTGCAAAGACCTACACGAAGATTTGGTTTGTATGCAAACATGATCTACATTGAAGGGTCATCAGAATGTAACTCTGATCTCATCACAAAAGTCAACAAATAAGGAATAAAGCACA
>JBBPDH010000130.1:22611979-22623233 GCA_037974565.1 Clupeocharax schoutedeni
CTGGAAGTTAATATCTTTCAGTCAGTGAGGAAATCGAGGAAGAAAAAAGGTTGGATATTACAAGACAATAATCCAAAACATGCATCAAAGTCAAGCTAAAGCTTTTTCAAGAAGTACCAGTTTAACAGGCTGAGGTTTCTCAAGGTTACACAAGGTTTTCTCTTGCAAAGGGATATCAGCAAGAGGTTTAGGAGCTTTTTAATTATGTCCCCTGCCAATAACGATTCAGCATGCACTTTTATCGATGCATTTAATCCTGTTTGTCACCCTTGTGTCAGATTTCCGTGCCCTGCTGAGCAGGCCTACTCTAGCGAATGTGACCAGTGTAAATCAGTGTCAAGTCTGACATGTCTCTTCTCAACCTCCACAGTTCATATAATTCAATGTTGCCTCCACTTCCTTAGCAGCTGTATGATGATCCCATTATAAATCAGAATGCTTTAAAATTCTAAATACAAACATTTAAAACATTAGCTGCCTTTTATCTTACGCAATTTATTCCAACTTTTTAAAGTTAACAATTCAGATATGGAAGGTTTCCATATTGACTATATAGTGCCATTATATAGTTCCAACTGATACGTAATACTATATGTAATATGTTTTCTCTCTCTCTCTCTCTTGCAGGAGTTCCTGAGGCTAAAAGCTGGCCAGGCTCGACCAGTAGCTGGGGTCCAGTGGAGCTGGTGGCGGTAATAGCGGGTCCAGTCTTCCTCGTCTGTTTGTTGTTGATCGTGGGTGTGTTCCTGTTCCAACACCACCAGCGGGCCTACAACCACCGGCAGCGGCTGGACGTGGAGGATCCGTCCTGCGACCACCTGTACTTGGCCAAGGACAAAACCCTGCAGGACCTCATCTTTGACCTGTCCACCTCTGGCTCTGGCTCTGGTTGGTCCAACCCTCCTCCTCATTCCAGATGGCTAGAGGATATGATCTTGTTTTTTTTTCTCCAAATGTGTAATTTGTGTTTACATCTTGTGTTCTCTACACTTAGGGTTTGTTTTGAACACAACCACTGTCTTATTGACACAGGCAGTGTGGTCACATTTTTTAATACAGTCTATCTCAGAGATCTGTTGTTCTGTGGCCTGACACAAAACCCTTTTAACCTTTTAAAAAGAGTGACCTCACAAAAGGCGGAGTGTTGGTTGGTTACCAACTGACAATTATTTCTGTGTTCCCCTGTATTTAGTAAAAGAACACAAACCATTCAAAACACAAACCATTCAAAACACAAACCATTCAAAACACTGATGATTTTTTTGTCTTACAGGTCTGCCCCTGTTTGTACAGAGGACGGTAGCTAGGACCATTGTGCTGCAGGAGATCATTGGAAAAGGCCGTTTTGGTGAGGTATGGAGAGGAAAGTGGAGAGGAGGGGATGTGGCGGTGAAGATCTTCTCCTCCAGAGAAGAACGCTCATGGTTCCGTGAGGCAGAAATCTACCAGACTATCATGCTCCGGCACGAGAACATCCTGGGCTTCATTGCTGCGGACAACAAAGGTGAGTATCGCCGGCTACCTGCCAGTTTAATCACTTAATGTGCCGATGCAGCATACTTTCATCTTTTTCAAGGATTAAATCATGTTGAGAGATTACCCTCAGCTAAAGTGATTTGCACTAATTATTCCTCTTTCCTCTTTTAGACAATGGCACATGGACTCAGCTGTGGCTGGTGTCAGACTATCATGAGCACGGCTCTTTGTTTGACTATCTGAACCACTATTCTGTCACCATCGAAGGCATGATCAAATTAGCGCTGTCAGCCACCAGCGGACTCGCGCACCTGCACATGGAAATTCTCGGCACCCAGGGTAACACAGATTAACAACAGTAAAGGCAACTAATCAACTGCGTTTTGTTTGGGTAGCAATGTCATTCATCATTCATTAATTATTTGAGCACTCCTTTAGTAATTGTACGTATTCAAATGAATTTTTCCGCAGGGAAACCGGGCATTGCACATCGTGACCTAAAATCTAAAAACATCTTGGTAAAGAAGAACGGCACCTGCGCTATAGCTGACCTAGGTCTGGCTGTGCGGCACGAGTCTGTCACTGATACTATAGACATCGCCCCTAATCAGAGGGTGGGGACTAAAAGGTACCAGCAACTGCAACTCCACATAATCCCAAGCACTCATCTAATGGTTATGCTTTCCCTGAATACTTGTCAGTCAAGTAGGCTGGAATAAAGGATATTTGTTATCATGAATTACATTACATTTTGTCACTAGGTGCCTGAATGCCGTGATTATCATCTGTACTTGAATTCTGACCAACCGCAACTATATGTTTAGTTACTCGGAGAGTATAATTAGCTCAGTTTAGAAAAAAAAGACTTGTGTACTGCACTAAATCCAAGTAATGCATTTAAGTTTTTTCATCTGTTGCCATGTATTAAACATCAAAGAATACATTTGATTATTCAGATTGCCGTGGAATATTCTGACAGAAACCTTTTATTTGCAAAATAAAATTAATCTGATAAAGTATGAAAAAACAATTATAAATCTATAAAACATTATCCTCTGTTTTACAGATACATGGCCCCAGAAGTGCTGGATGAAACAATCAACATGAAGCATTTTGATTCATTTAAATGCGCTGATATCTATGCTTTAGGACTGGTCTACTGGGAGATAGCAAGACGATGTAATGCTGGAGGTAAGAAACCAACACTTCATGAATGTTCATTTTAGTTTTTAGTTTTATTGTGCTACATTTACTAAAAGCTGCAAATAACTGAATAAAATAGTTTCTTCCATCGTTTATTTCTCCCAGGTATCCATGAGGAGTACCAGCTGCCGTACTATGACCTGGTGCCTTCTGACCCCTCCATAGAGGAGATGAGGAAGGTGGTATGTGACCAGAAACTGCGGCCCAACGTGCCCAACTGGTGGCAGAGTTATGAGGTACAAAAATACACACCTGTGATTTTTCACGCTGAAAATAAACAAAATTGTGTAATTTGTGTTTTTAGAATGTGAAAGTGGAAGTATGAGAAGGTGATTCATCTTCTGTATTTGTTTCCGTGTGTGTGCAGGCGCTGCGGGTGATGGGGAAGATCATGAGAGAGTGCTGGTATGCGAACGGAGCAGCCAGACTGACAGCCCTGCGAATTAAGAAGACTCTGTCCCAGCTGAGTGTGGAGGAGGACGTCAAGATGTGAGGCGCTCGCAGGGGACTGTAGCGCCCCCCTATAGAGACGCACAATCGGATAGCTCAAGAGAAAGAGACTTGATGGAAAAGCCACCTGCCAGTTTCAGTCACAGTTTGAACGTTTTTAAAGTTATGACGAGGACTACCTCACATTTTTAGCCAAAACTACTGAGAGAAAAAGGCCACTTCAGCCATTTTACGTTCCCTCCGCCCAGCCCCTGACCTGAAGCCCTCCATCCACTCAAGCTGGGTCCATCTGTGGGGTCTAGCATCCACCATCCAGTCTAAACACATCCCTCCCACACTCCGCTGACTTTGGACTTTTTTTTTTTTTTTAAGGGCAGGAATTGTTAATGAACTGCTGTTTTTTGGGGGGTTTGTTTTTGGTTTATTTGACTACAGTGAGATGTTGCCTGTAATGGACGAGGCTGTGTGACTGTTCAAAAGAGCATGGTTCCACACGCATTCAAATTCAGTAAGTTATATCATTGCTGTTTAGGAGATCATGTGAATTAGGAGAGAATTAGGAGAGAAACAACTTGTTTTAATAATCTTTAATTATTTAGCCAATTCAGTATGCACCAATATTTGTTACAAAATGGCATGTTCCTCAATATAGTTGTTTTACAGGCAGTGTACCACCTCCCCGTTGTATTTATTTAGGTTTGAATTTTATCAGGTAAAGCTGTTGAGATGAGGTCATTCAGGTTATGTCTAATTTGAGGATTGTGAGCACACACCAGAGGTCTCACTCATCACCTAGGGCTGTGTGAAGACCAGGATCATGGCAAGCAATGTAGCATTATTGCATGTATGTTCTGTTTGTTTGTTTTTCCTTCTTCTTCCAGCTGCGCTGAGAGTTTTACATGGAACTGGGAGAAGTTAGCCTCTACTATAGCCAAACAATGGGATGTTCTGACTATGATCTGCACTATGACTTTGAACGTTGCTTTAACGGTCTGATTCCTCGAGGGGGGCGGTGGCGGAAGACTGCTGTTTGTGACCAGTCAGTTAGCATCCTGTAAATGGTTCATGTAAAATAGTAAAATCTTTTGTTTGCTTATTTATAATGTAGCCTTTATAATCCATCACTTTCTATGATATATTTTCTTTATAGGTTGTGTAGTTTTTATTCAAGCCAACTAGAAGGTACTACTGAATATCTGAGTGCATGAACAGCATCTCTGCAGAGCCTTTGAGTTTATTCTCGTTACCTACTCCATCAGACGTAGCCGGACCCAAATAACTTCACTCTCCAGTTTCTGGCACCACTCCTATAGCCAAAATCAGTAATCTGCTCTGGAACCCAAAGGAATTGATGTGATGCTAAAGTCAGCATGTGCACACATGCGATGTGAGCCAGGGTTACGTTTTTAATTGTGGGATCAAGAAGCCCATAGACTGGAGCGTTTTTTCAGCATGTGTGGAGAATCTTCTGGAAATTGCTGCTTGGCTGAAAATGTGGATGATTTGTCAGCTTGGGTGTAGACTGCTGCGACAGCACTGCTTAGAACTCGAATAATGTGACCGTCCGTTTCGCGATAAGGTTCAACACTGGGATTCAGTCTTGATTTAAACAGAGACAGACAGATTAGGACAGACTGGTCTGCTCCGGTTTTATTTATATCTTGTGTTTCTTTTCACAACTTGTAATTTGCTTTTGTGTGTGTGTGTGTATAGCATACTGCATACTCATGACTAACACATAATACAATGGGACGGAGTATCCAAGCTGATGTTAGATGTTAGGCCAGCTACTCGAAGAACCACATTGGTATGTAGACCAGAAGACCAATGATGGCCTGTGTTTGCTATGTTAGAACTTCCTGCTGTTCAACCAGTCTGCATTTCAAACCATGTTAAATGCATTATTTTTGGGGGGATTCATTGAAATTGTACATAATACACTGTTTTCTTATCTCCATCTCTGTGGTTGTTTTTTTTTTTTTTCATCCAGGTTCCTCCTTTATCATTTGGATGCTTGTATTTGACCTTGAATGAGTTGAAAATACATGCCTAAGTAAAGACTAATGGGTTCATTTTTGGGGAAATGACAAGAAGCTTCAGTCCTGAAGAAGGGCCAGTGTTGCAATAGGAACAGTAGAGATATTGATCTGCAAGAAAGACACTACTGCATGCAGAGGGACATTATGGCAAGTTGGCAAGAATATAAACCCCTTCGTTATAAAGGCAAAGGCACAATTGAGTCAACGTTGATCTCCAGAAATAAGGGGAAATGTGAGTCCTTAACATTCTCCACAAGTGGACATGTGCACATTAGACTAACACCTGAATATAGGTCTGAATTCTTCAATTATTGAGAGAGGGCCTGGTGGCTATTATGCTTTGAGGTACATTTTGTTGGCATGCTTTGGTGCCCTTAGGGTTACTGTAGTTACTTGGACTAATCATATCTCCTATCAAGCACCATATCTATCTTGAGGTCAGTTGTTTCTTCCAGGATGAAAATTCTCCCACCCACAGGGTATGAGAGGGTCATGTTTACATTTACAGCATTTAGCAGATCCTCATCCAGAGCAACGTACAGCAGTGCTTATCCAGGGTCACTAAATGGAATATGCAGAATTGGCAACAGCAAGCCAGTTGGACTCTCCACTACAATTCAAAAGACCAACTCAGGGAAGAGTGTTTTGAATAAAAATCCTCCAGTAGTCCCAGTGCCTTTTAGAATCCGTGCCAAGGCACTGTGCCGATGGTCTGGCATGTTTCCTAGGTAAAATAAAGTTGTTTTCAAACTGAATCAGGGCACACCAGCAGACGTTATACTTCTCTGAAACGAACAACAAAAGCAGATTATATTTAAAATGCATTTTATTTTCCTTTACAAGAAATAAAGCAGAGACAGAAAATGGAAGAGGGAAGGGAAGGGGGCAGCTGTATATAAAGTGATGCAACCTCTGTCATCATCAAAAATATGTACAATTCAAAATTATATCCATACAAAACATGCCACATACAATAAAAATGATCATTTATCTTCCTAAAAGTAGCTCTGCTGTACAGATGCAGCATTTTTTTTTTTTTAAAAAGTAGGTTGTTTAAAAAAAAAATTCAGCAATCTATTCTTTATTAAATTAAAGGATATGCAGAGAGACCTTAAATTAAGATATTCCAACCAATCAGAAGGTAGGAGTTAGGCTAAAATCCAGTGAGCGCCTGCGAGTTTTATAATCAGCTTCCCTTGACAAGACACACACACAACAGCTAAAGTTCACCGATTCTGCTATTAGTCTCGAGCGGTCTTCGGGAAAAGTCTTCTAAGCAAAAACACTTCAGAGTGCAAATCTCTCTCGGGTAAGTACGGGGACATCCAAGTCATAGCATACACCGGCTATACTGCCATTTCACAAGTTATATCAACACGTTCACTTCTACAGGGTGTGGGGGGGATACATGACACTAATTTCAAAAACAGTATCATTTCAGGACCTTTCAGAATTTCTATTTAGAGAATGTACTTATCAAATAGTAACCAATTTAAGGACAAGTTTCCATCTCAGGTATTTCACAAGCAGTAGCATAAATAATAGTAAAAGAAGAAATATATGTGAATATTACATAAATACAAACGCTATGCACCATTCTACTCAATTTTTCTCCCTCAAAAATGATCAAATTGCATGAAAAGAGATATTGTCAGGACTAAATTCCGTCAATCCCATCTTAAATGTCTCATTCACCTCAACCACTCATCCATATCATTGGTGAACACAAGAGAACCAGCACACTTCTGTTAAACTGTATATGATCTTATAGCAAAAGAACGCTAATAGAAAAAACAGGTAAATGCAAAAACACTCTGATTCATTTACATATCAAGATATTACTTCGTTTGCCATTTTACATATATTTATAGATATATACACATTTAATTTTTCTGATAAAATGATATCCAGTGGTTTTTTTTTCTTTTTTAATTCCATCAATTTTTATTTCTCTACAGTTCTGATTTTATGGATTAAAAAGGAGTCAGATAAAGAGCTTTTGCAATCCCCCAACCCCTATTATATACAGTTTGTACATCTTGCATTTCTTTTTACTGTGAGGTCATACGTCTGGGGAGGAACGAACAAAGTAGTATGCGGTTTGTGGAGACTTTGATCAGCTCCCTTCTCTGAAGATAATTTTTTTTGTAACTGTTTTTTTAATTACTTTAATATCAAAGGAAAAAAAAAAAAGAACAAATGCCCTTTTAAAGTCTTTCTCTGCCATTGTTTCAAGCCTCCTCCAGATAGCAGTGCCAACAGTAATCACGCCACAATACAGGGATTCCATACACTGACTGTGGTTAGGGCAGAGAAAGGTTCAATACAGTAAAAGTTTACAACAGTCCACTAAGTATTACAGAGAGGAAGAGGCATACGAACAGTTCTGGTGTGATTTCTGTATGTGATGATCAAATGAACATGGGCTATACAAAATTAAAGATGGAAAACATGTCAAAACGTAATAGTAGTCTTGCATCACAAGTTACCGTTTATTGAAGAGCCCCAAAGTGTCAACCGCCATTTCGGTACATGATCGTCTTACAGATACCTCTGCCTGTCCCCATGATTCTGCTTCATTTCAAAGTTTAAGCTATGAAACGTTATTTGTGAAATTCACTGTCCTTAGCAACATAAAAGTGAATTTGGTTGTGCGCTTCCAAAAAAAAGAAAAAGCATGATCGAGATGCACTGAGGCAGACACGAAGGAAAAATGGCTACATGAGATCTACAGTCATTAAAACTAGGCGGCTTCCTAGACTTGCACACCCATTTGGTTTTTTGATTGCTCTAAATAATGCATTATAGTATTGAAACTGTCATATAGGCTCTGCAGTTTGTATATTGATGAGTTGCGATGGCTCACTACTGTAAATAATAAGCAAAAGAGAGAGAGGAGCAAACCGGCTGCTTAAGTTTCCCTGCTTAACCGAGAAGGCAACTGCCATGACAACATTCTACCTTCTCCTTTCCACAGTAGCACTTAACAGTTTAATACGAAGCAGTCACTTCCCACAAAATGAGGTAGACTGGGTCAACAGAACCCACCTTTAAACTCAATATAATAAAAACATCTGGTGCCTTCTGAGCCACAGGTCAAATAGTATTTAAACTTTATATTATCTTACATCTTGTCCACCATAGATACATTGATGTGATCTGAGCCACTCCAGGATTGTCTTGCCAATATCCATGTTGTCAATCTTCAATGATGACTTGATGGGAGAGTGTTGTTCTGGGGTGACAGGGTGGTAGGAGAAAAAAAAAAAGGATAGGTCCAAAGCTAAAGTTTTAGTTCATTTCTGAGTACTTAAATGGCTTTAATCAAACTTTTCACTGAGCTCTACCCTAAGTGTATTGATATGATATAGAATCAGACATTTTGGTAGACGTTGAGAGGATTGATTCCAGCCAGAGTCAGCTTATTGGAGGGGAACAGTAGAGGACGTAGGAAGGAGGTGCTTTTGGCAGAGGCGTGGATTTTTACAGGACTATTCAAGCACACATTTGAGCTCATCTGAAAAGGTTGTGGCTTCAGTTTTTACTCTCTTCAAAGCTTTGGCTCCTGATGTGAAGAAGTCTTTTCTTTCCTACGATGGAGAGTAAAGGTTTTTCCCTCCTCCTGTTTCAGAACAGCTTATGATCTGGGTAATAAGGTTAAACGAGGCTTTGGCGCAGACATTATCTGGCACCAGGGCGCAAAAGGCGTGTCTCACGCGTTCTCTGTCCCCGTTAGTTCATCCATTTTCGGCAATTCCAGGCTCCACAATGGCAGGGAATCTTGTGCTGATCATCCTCAAAATCAAACTGATAGTCATATGTCAGCTTTTGTTCCATCAGGGCAGAAAGAGAGGAAGACACAGAAGGGTTCAGTAAGAGAAGCATCAATAATTGAGGAAAGTTCATTTAGTGAAGTATAAACAGTCCTTACCTCCTCGCCCTTGGGAATTCTGCGGCTGGAAATGATGATGATTTTGTCCTCCTTGTCAAAAGTCACAACCTCCGCAACGCAGTTGGGTGCACAGGAATGATTGACATAGCTATCAATGACACAGTACAGGCTGAGTGAGTCCCAAGTCATAGAAAAGAGCAAAACCAACCGTTGTGGGAAATTCACCACAAAGATTGTTTTCCTAACATAAGGGTGACTTTTTTCAATTATTGAACTGATTAAGGCTGCATGTCACAGCTCTTGGTAGCATGCAAGTATTATAAACATTCAGAGAGAACTAACAGACTTCATCTAAAATTCAAAACAGTTGGTTTCTTTTTTCCTTTTTTTAGTCATCGAAAATGTACTATAAATGTCATTTAAACGCTGCACAAGAACAGCACAGAGGAAAAAAAGAGAATCAAAGAGCATCTTACCGGGCTGGGCCGCCAGTGAGGGTTGCATCTATTACGTGTTCATTATTTATGCGGAACATGTAGATTCCACGATTCTGATTTGGAACAATAAAAGAATCTCTCAAGTTATCAGACAATGAGATGCAAGGCCTTTACATAAAAGCCTGTTCTCTGATTTATAGGACCCTTATCCCTATATTTTGGGGGGATTAGGTCATTAGAAATATTATTATTATTATTATTATTATTATTAACACAGTTCCATGCCAAATGGTCATAATCTAATCTAATCTAATCTAAAGACTGCTATTCAAGGACTACACAAGCCACTAGCAATTACATTGTGAAAGTCTGACCCAAAGTTAACTTCCGGCTACTCCGCTAGTGGTAAGTGGTAGTGAGGCTTATTGGTCGGCCTCTATTACATACTACACCAAACACTCCACTTCAAAATGATTTGGTTTTCCATGACATGGGTTTTTTACAATCTATTTAAAACTCATGAACCCAGTTGTTAACTTTACATACCTGCTCCTCATAGATTTTTTCCCGTCGGTTTGCCACCTCGTTACGAATGATGGTGCCAATGTACTCAATAACCATTGTATGTTTTTCAAGGTCTTTAGCTGCATACAAGCCCAGGCCCTGGATGCGGGAACGAGCAAGGTAGACGTTGGTCTTCCACTCAGTCTTCAGTCGACGGTACTGAGATGACTTGGAGTGAACAAACTGCTTGCTGTAGGGTGTGTTGATTTCCCCTGTGAACGTGCTCTGGTAGGCTTTGGACATACTTGTGCTGTTGAGTGTATGGGGCCTACAGAGACACAGGTTTTAAATATATTTCCTGATAGTCAAACAGAGCCCATATGTGAAATAATCATCACATAACATACCAGACATTTAGCTGACAGTATATCTGTGTGTATAGTATAACAGAGTATAACAATGGATCACCAGTGCATGTTAAAGAACATTGATACTATAAGCCTTACCGTTTGCAGTGTGTAAGAATCTTGGGCTCAGAGCGTGCACAACCAGTGGGATTAATCATGAGTGGAAGCTCCATAAGAGGATGGCGGCCATATTTAAATGAGTAGTTCTGGCAGCTCTCCACTCCTGGAAGCTATTAGTAAATACATTTGTTAGATTTTTGTTGAGACTTTGTTGACATCTATTGGCTGTAGGACAATATGTAAAATGACTTACTGATTCTGTGATGCGCATCACAGCATGGACAGTGAGGCCGTACATCTCCTCTCCCTTTACATGATCAGTAAACAGTTTCAGCATGGCCGCATCCTCACGCAGCTTAGCAACTTTCTGCACAATCTTGTCCCAGATGTCTAGTGTACAAAAAATTTAAATGTCATACAGAGGATGTTAAAGGTCATACTGTATTGGAAAGCACTTAAGCAAATTTAAAACGGCATGCATCACTGTGTGCATCATAAGTGTGCAGTCTACCTGACACTAGGGCTGCACGATTATGGCCAAAATGATAATCACGATTATTTTGATCAATATTGAAATCACGCAATTATTCATTATTTTAGGTAAAACACATTTTTGTCACTTTCTATTTTAAACAAACTGTAAGTGAACAAGGCTTTCAGTTCAAAAGGAATCCTCAAATAAAAGATAATAAAATAAAATTTACCAAAGATACACACACACACTCTCACTTACATGCAAAACTGATGACGTTTTAGTCTAGTTTTAGTCAATAAATTTGTTTTAGT